>QFET01006946.1:0-14634 GCA_003316355.1 Tuber calosporum | reverse complement strand
CCAAAGATGCGAGACGACATAAAGAGATATGTCAAGAATTGCGATACATGCCAAAGAACCAAAGCGATAAGGCACGCGCCCTACGGACTACTACAACCGAACGAGGCGCCACACCAACCATGGAAATCGATAGTAATGGACTTCATCACGGACCTGCCGAAATCAGACGATTATGACGCCATCCTGGTAGTCATTGACCGCTTGACAAAAATGAGCCATTTCATACCCTGCAACAAGGATATGAACATCAAAGAATTTGTCCAGATATTCCTACGGGAAATATTCCGAATGCATGGACTACCACAAGATATGATCACCGATAGACGAACGCTATTTACATCAGACTTGTGGAAAGAGACTACAAAATCCCTTGGCATTGAACGAAGAATGAGCACCGCCTTCCATCCACAAACCGACAGACAAACCGAAAGGACGAACGGAATACTGGCACAATACCTAAGGGCCTATGTCAACTATCAGCAAGATGACTGGGCGGAATTACTACCATTAGCGGAATTTGCATACAACAATGGAAAACAGGAAACCATTAAGACCACATCCTTCTACACAAACTATGGACAACATCTGGAACATAGGGGGATAGGCCACATGATACCAAAGGAAACCACGAAAAAGGAAGAGATGGGTCAGCTGCACACTATCCTACTTCAGGAAATGGTCTGTGCACAATTACGACAAAAAAGAAAACTACGATCAACACGAAAACCCGATCCGAATCTCCAGTCAGGCGACATGGTCTGGTTACTGCCAAGGAATATAAGGACCACAAGACCATACAAGAAGCTGGATTACAAGAAAATCGGACCATTCAAGATCCTTACGAAGGTGGGCACAAGTGCCTATAAATTGGCCTTCCCCCAACAGATGAAAATCTACAACACCTTCCACATCTCACTTCTCGAACCATACCAAGACAATCAGTTCCCCTAACAAAAGCAATCACCACCACCTCCAATCGAGATAGAAGGAGAAAGCGAGTACGAACTCGAAGAAATCATTGATCCACGCATACACCGAAAACGCCTACAATACAGAGCCAAGTGGACTGGCTACTCACCAGAACATGACAAAACGTGGTACCCTGCGGATAACTGTTGGAAAAAATACGTTATCACATTCTATGTAGTCACGTGTGTATGTGAGTCATGTAACACATACACATATCACGAGTCACATGTATGGCTGGATTTCACGTGATACGGAGATGGGTATATATATTTCGGATTTTCTCCTCCTGTATCCTTACAACTCAGCAGCGCAATAATGGAATCACAGCTTTTTAGTCAACAAGATACTGCGTTCAAATCTCAGTGCCGCATAATTAAATATAAGAGACAGCCTTTGATACTGCAATATTTTGAGGTTATGAGCCCGGGTTAGCAAGACTTCCGCTACACAACCATATACCACTTGACAAAAAACTGTTTATACACTAAAACGCTTCTACCGTTACCTTCCTCACACACCTCCTCCCTCTTATCACTCTATGAGTGACGCAGACGTCTATTATAGACAACACAACCAATCTCACTGCAGTAACTGCATCAACACTCGTCCTCTCCCTAAACGAAGTGAGTAAAATCAGGAAACAAATGCCACATACCTACTACGACGCACCCGAATAGTAAATATCCGAAATCGAACTCAAAGCATCACATCTTCCACAAGATTTAACCAGTGACGAATACCGAGGTTATTTCAACCCTACATCGATCATTGACTGTCCTGGTTGTGGGAGATTAAGACCGTTTCCTATAAGTCATCACAAAGAAACGAACATACTCCCATTCTGTTGTGACGAATTTCGATTTCAGCTTGAGTACTTCGCAATAAAAAGGTTGTACAGTCGTAGACACATCAGCAGAACAAACCTGTTTCCTCCCAACACCAATTCGAACATAATAGACCTATCCCACGTTAACCGCTAAAATGTCCACCGAAGACACCACACCAACAGACTCCACAGTTGGACGATTGTCCCTTACCCTAAAAGACTATCCAAAATTAGAAGGACAACGGGACTATCAGTCATGGGCACAAATGTGGAAAACGGCATTCAACGTATGCGATCTATGGGATATGGTCGACGGTTCAATAGAACAACCTGAGCCAGAAGACGAAGGAACCTCCTCCTCAAAAGAGACCAAGGACTGGAATAAGCGAAATGAACTAGCAAAGTTCTTCCTATACCAGGCAGCAGGCAGCTACGCAGCTGATATCACCTGCTACAACTTGGCCTCTGAGGCATGGCAGTCACTAAGGGACCGGTTTGACAAAGAAACACCATCTACAAACCTAGTCCTTCTTTAAAACATCTACACCAAACTCACACCTGGTAAAAACATCTCCGAACATATCTCCAACTTCGAAAATGCCTGGAACCGCCTATCCCAACGATGCTCAAACGCGAAAGGCAAAGGGCTGATGACCTCTTAACCACGCTAAAAGCAGTGGTTCAGAGTGAGGCTACCAAAGGAGCATTTTTCCTGCTTTCGATAAAAGAGCAACATGCAGATCTATGTGATATGCTGGCTGCACGAGGAGATGACCGTTATGTAGACATAAGGGAATTCTTCGTTAGCAGAGCAGTAGAGAAAACCGAACAAAGGGAAGATAAAAAAGTGCTATTCGTACCAAGGAAACAAAAAGGAACGAAATTCTGTTCCTGGTGCAAAGCACGAGACAAGAAGAGTGACAACCATAACCTCAAGGACTGCCATGGTCTCAAAAGAGACAAAGAGAAAAAATATCCAAACAAGGGACCAAAATCGATAAACGTTACTGACACTACCATTACCGTGTTGATGACCATGTCTCAACAAATTGCAACTGAAAGCGATAGGAGGATGACAATTAGTTGGCTTTGTGATGCAGGAGACACTGACCACATATCACCAAAGGAAGGTGACTTCCTAAACCTATCACCCACAAAAGCAAATATAGTAACGGCAGATGGCAGAACTCATCAAGCGACCGGAACAGGAGACATTCAGATCCCTGTGCGACTGCTGGACGGATCCAGACATACGGTTCAACTCCGAAGAGTACTGTATGTACCATCGTTTCGATACTCCTTAGTGTCTGAATCAAGGATTGATGATGTTGGAGTAAGAGTGGAAATTGATAAAGGAGAGAGAAGATATGTGAAAAATGGAAGGATATTCATGGTTGCGGAGAAAAAGGACGGGCTGTGGTATATAAGGACACATAATGAGAAGGCTCTTATGACACCTTATGAGGAAAGACACCTGGCACTTGGTTATCCTAGCACTATTCGAGATTGCTATAACGACACATTGCCTATTTCCCAACCTCAAGACTTTAACTGTAAAACTTGCAAGACGCAAAAATCAACACCTAGTGTGCCACATGGAAAAAATATCGAAACAAAGAAACCTTTCGAGAAAATGCATTCAGATCTGAGCGGTCGTATATTAGTCCTAACCTTGGGAAAAAACGAATATTACATGACATTCGTGGACGACTATTCCAGATACTGTTGGCTATACTTGCTAAAGTCAAAGAACGGAGCTGAGAATGCAATACAAGATTTCTGGAACCTTATAGATACACAATTTGAAGTACGAATCAAAAGTCTCCACACCGATAATGGAACAGAGTATGTAAACCAGAAAGTATCCCAGTTCTTAAAGGAAAGAGGTACAATCCATACCACATCACAAGCCTACAACCCTGAATCAAACGGTGTTGGCGAAATAATAAATCATATCTTTACCACCATGGTACAATGTATGTTGCCAGCTAATCGAAGGTTTCTATAGGGGAAAGGAAATTCTACTGCTGCCTACCTATACAACAGACGATGGCATTCCACGATAAAGACAACACCTTTTGAGCACCTATATGGCAAGAAACCAAACATTAACCACCTCCGTCCTTGGTTCACATCTACGACAGTACACATTCCTTCAGAAAAGAGAACCAAGTTGGATCCTACAGCTGAAGAAGGTCACTTAGTAGGCTACACTTCCAGTCCTACAGTATATCGGATTTACATACCTTAACGACATACAGTGACTGAAGCAAGAGACGTCAGGTTTGGAATAATGAAAGGAGTTTCATTCGAATATCATCAAGAAAGTACTGCTACAATTCCGGAGAAAGAAGCCATTCCAGAAAACGAAGAACAACATGAGAGTAATCCTCCAGTTGAATACGAAGACCATGCAGAGGAAACAGAGGTACCAGGAGCATACCCTGATGAACCTCCAAGACGACTATCAACTCGTACCCGATTCCAAACCACCAAAGGTCTGGAATATCGAAAGCACCTAGCCAAAGCCAAGCTCAAGGACTTGAATGCCAAATTGAGAAAATGCGATGAAATATTTAAAAGGTATATGCGAGGCGAAGGAGGGACAGGTACCCCTGAACAAGTTAGTCTACAACATAAGCTGCAACGCGAAGCGATACTCGAGAAAGTTCGACAACAACAGACTGTCATGAGCAAGGAATCCTTCGTTGGACTCTCCTACTACAAGCCTGACCCTACAAGCTACGCAGAAGCAATGAAATCAGAAGAACAGGCTGAATGGCAGATAGCAATGCAGGAGGAAATGGATGTTCTGAAAAGCAGAAAGGTTGCGGACGAAGTCGACAGACCTAATACCAAAAGAGTTCTCAAAGGACGATGGGTATATAAGACAAAGGTTAAAACAGATGGAACCATTGAAAGACGAAAAGGGAGATATTGTGCCAAAGGATTCAGCCACATACCAGGAGAAGACTTCGAAGAGGTATATGCCCCTGTGGCACGCCTAGAATCATTACGGGTATTGTTAAGTCTAGCAATCAAGAGAAGGTATGTCCTACGACAACTAGACATCAAGAGTGCATTCCTGTATGGCAACATAGACTACGAAGCATATCTAGATTTTCCTGAAGGATACCGCATACCAGGTAAAGTATGGAAGTTACGGAAAGCAATCTATGGCCTTAAACAATCCCCACGCCTATGGTATCAACATCTTACCCAAGCCTTAGAAACGATGAACCTAAAGGCTACCGACTTTGATCCATGTATCCTAATTGCAACAGATTTATACTGTTGTATATACGTTGATGACATTCTCATCAACGGCAATCCCTCCAAAGTCAACCAGTGTGTTGACAAAATACGATCCCGCTTCCAGTGTACCGATTCTGGTGAAGCATCTATGCTACTCGGTATCCAAATCAAAAAAACAGAAACCGGTATCAAGTTATACCAGGAAAGATACATTACAGAAATTCTTGAACGATTTGGTATGACCGATGCAAATGAAGCCAAAACCCCAATCGAAGCACACTCACCACTTGTTAAAACTACTACTGATGAGGCACTCTGCGACCAGAAAACATACCAATCCATAATAGGATCCTTGATGTATGCTGTTGTCGCTACCCAAGTAGACATCGCATATGCGACCGCCTTCCTCAGTCAGTTTGCATCCAACCCAACAAACACCCACCTAACTGCTGCCAAACGAGTTCTTCGCTATCTTAAAGGTACGAAGAAGAAAGAACAAAGCTTCCGGCACGATACAGAGGCTCTGCCTCTAGAGGTCTACAGCGAGAGTTCCTATGCATCGAACCTCGACGATAGAAAATCCTTCACTGGATTGATTATACAGACTCATGGACATGCAGTTCTGTAGCGCTCCAAGAAACAACGCATAGTAGCTCAATCAACTATAGAAGCCGAATATGTCGCACGGTCATTTGCGGCAAACCAGAGTGTTTGGATTAGACGAGGCTTAAAGCAAAGGGGCATCACAACAACGCCCTTTGTATATTGTGATAATACAGCTGCAACAAGTCACACCGAGAACCATGGAGACTCAGATCTAACCAAACACATCGATGTCCGGTACAATTCTGTTAGAGAGCTGCGTGAGAAAGGAGATATTCAAGTAGTTAGAGTTGAGTCGGAAAACAATGTATCAGATCTATGTACTAAGGGATTATCGCGGATTTCATTTAAGAAATTACTGATGAAGATAGAAATGGAAAGGTAGGGGAAGTGTTGGAAAAAATACGTTATCACATTCTATGTAGTCATGTGTGTATGTGAGTCATGTAACACATACACATATGACGAGTCACATGTATGGCTGGATTTCACGTGATACGGAGATGGGTATATATATTTCGGGTTTTCTCCTCCTGTATCCTTACTACACAGCAGCACAATAGTGGAATCACAGCTTTTTAGTCTACAAGATACTGCGTTCAAATCTCAGTGCCGCCTTATTAAATACAAGAGACAGCCTTTGATACTGCAATATTTTCAAAAACTTCAACAATGCCAGCATTACCATTGAACGTTTCCATCAGCTGTACCCAAGAAAACCCCGAGTGGGTTACAGTCAAAATCGAACCCACGAGGCAAGACCCAACGCCATTGGGTCCAGACGAAGGCTGGGGCGATAGCCCCAGGGCTACTACCCCTACCAGCCCGCCATACGCTACTCAGGAAGAAAGGGAAAAGCAGGCAGCATACAACGCTCTTTCGTGGACTGCCTGTTACGATGATTCCTGCAACACTCATTTACGCGACAAGGAAGGAAGCAATTGGTTTCCACGACAGTCCAAGTTGCGCAAACCGCAATAACCACAAAAGGAGACATCCTGGAAACACTGTTTCAAGGACACTTGTCGTACTCACAGACACGACAAAATTGATGCTGGGTTTTACCCAAGACGAACCGGTGAACCAGCACCCCTTACGGACAACTATGCACGTATTAGGAAATGTAAAACAACTATGAGGACACAGTTGAAGGGAGAAGGGGGCGAAAAATGCGAAATCGAGATGATCCCCGACGAAGAGAGTTTGCAACGACAGTTGCAAGGGCTACGAGAACAACTTGGCACCGCCGAAGCCACAATCGAGGCCCAAGGTACTGATATGCGGACATATAGGAGAATGATTGATGACCGGGACCGGACTATTAAGGCGGCACACACCACCTTAGAGGAAGTCCGGAGGAACTACCAGTCCGCCGAACAACATGTACGGAAATTGAAAAGGGAACTGCGCAGGTTTGGAGAAAGCCTGACGAAGAGGGGACGTTAAGCCTGATGGGACTCAGGCTTAAGGGAGAGGGGAGCTAATGTCACAATTGGTGACTAAGTAAGGCAGAATTTCGCATGACTCATAGTTATGAGTCACAAGGTTGTTATATTTCGCACTATGACTCATTTGAAGTCATGGGGTTTCACATGATGCACACTTGTGCAATAATTGTTATGTTGAGATTGGTTGATCGTGCGCATGACTCACATTTGTGAGTCATATAATGTAATGATTTTCACACATGACTCATACTATGAGTCATGGGTTTCGCGCATGTGACCACTTTAGGGCACATGACTTGTAATATGAGTTATGATTGGTTGGCACGCGGCGCAGTTGACTCAGAGGAGTCAGCTGATGGATTTCATACTATGACTCACTATGAGTCATAGAGGTCGTGTGACTCACAGGTATGAGTCACCAGGGTTAGGGTTGAGGGAAGAGTGCCTATATTAGGACCTCTAGGCGACCTGTAGTTAGGACTCTTCACGCAACCATCTAATTTCTTTCCCATACAATTACTTTACCTCTTTACCGTTCCATTCCCTATTGGTGTTATGCGATAGGAACCATAGGGTTCAGCTAACAAGACAACGTAGGCATAGGCCTAAGAGCAATAGTAGAACTCCGCCTAGTACTACACGTTGCAATAGTACTCCTACCCGGGTAGCTGTGATTAGCGCCACGGCCCATACCGGACTACCACAACGGCCCGGTCATATTCATTCAACCCAAAGAGAAGTAGTTACCTGTTGCAGAACCAGCTTACCGCATAGAATCGTAATACTATCTAGCATTGACAGAAGCGCCGATGGAGGATTGGAAATATGCAATAATTGTCAATTACGAGAAGATCGTATAATGGGTCTGCTACTCAATCCGCGAAATCATCTATAGACCTGCTATAGTGTACCCACCTATTCAGTAATATGATTCAAGTGGGAATCGATTATATGGCGCCATGCATACCACCGTCTCATAGTGGGAACACACAGGTAAATTAATGCTTCGCGAAAGATCTTATTAGTTAGTGTTCTATGCTTTGAGTCATTTATGTTCCCAGGCAGGAAACCCTACCAACTGGATTAATATTAATTCCAAATCTTAGCTTTTATGACCTGACCCACCTAACGAATATGTTGCTTGATAAGAAAGCCTGGCCGGCATATATCACAATCTGCAATATCCTGTGACAGACTAGAAATAGCCCTACCAAGCTAACGATCTTGGTTCTTGCATTGCTACATGTTCTGGCAAAATTTACAGTTGAATCAGCCCGTGTTGATGAATCCCAGCAACAGGGCAACATCTTTTTTGTGATGGCTGTTGTTGAACTGATCTTTGAGCTTGGACAGCTGTTTGTACATGTAGGGACAATAATGGACTGTTCTTATGGCAAAACAGGTGGCCATATTGCATTTTTGTTAGCCTGGATTGCGGATAATGCTGCGAACGCGACCTTGCAGAGATTAACTAACAAGGGATGCCTGAAGTCTATGGTCCAGAGCCAGGAGCTCTGCTGATACCTTGGCGCATATATAATATCCTCGACTACACATCATTTAGAAAAGCAAATAGGAAGGGCTAACCTCACCAAGTACTTTCACTGGATTGAGGTTAAAATTTGACACAACAGATTCTCCAGAGTCCTTCGTGTACACCCTGCAGACCTGGATAAGCCAGACCTCTTACATAATATCTATCTTAGTCTATTTAGGCATATGATGGAATGGGTAGAAGGGTTCTAGAAAAAGAATAAACGCCAGGAGGAATTTGATTATACCTGGAGGAACTATCACTGTATCACTAATTTAGTGTACCACAAAAAGCCAACTGTGAAGTAAGATAATGGCATTGAAAGGAGATCTGCAACCTCAGCCGTTGTATTTCTCTAGTCTTGGCGTCGACAATTCACCATCCTGGCAGTTCGCCGCGACTTTCATTACCACACATCTCACAATATGTTAGCGTGGTAATCGATTCCAGTCTAAAGGCCCCCTATAGCAGTCATATACAATAGTCTCTCCCAATCATGCCAAAGTATATACGCACATTTCCTATGTACAAAAGCCATATTTCTTTTGTTCCGAACCTCGACGACTAGCATGGCCCGAGAAACACCCAGGATCAAGAGCTGAAGAAACACATGCAATTCAGCAGGCCAAGGAAGGTAAGCGGATCTCCACTGCAAAAAAACGTCAACTTGTTATCGAAGAAAGGTCTCCGAGGATACATCACTGGCTGTGTTTCATGCAGCCGGAGAACTACTTCTACTTCATCATGATGCACTACCAGACTCCCTTAGAGTCCCAGATCTAACTTTTTGGGTCTATTTTGATGTATTCCACTATTATCTGCAATCTGGCACATAATAAACAAATCAAAAATGGCTACCAGAGGTCAAACAAAAGTAGATCATCACACTGGCAAATCTAGTCGCAATATAGCTACAAGTATGCCCTGGTAAGGAGATGGCAGACACTAGAAGCACTTGCGAAGGACAGTTATAAGATTAGGACAGGAAACATCATGACTGAGTAGTTGGCATCCTCGGGCCACTGCGTACCTCAGCAAGTACAAGGAGGCCGCGTAAAGGACACGAGCACACCTATTGAACTTAGGTGGGTCCTCGAGATCAGATATTCTGACATGATAGAGAAGATAGTGCTCTAGTTCAACCAGACCTTCTTGGATCAGTGGCAGCTTCTACCCAGTCCACAGAAGTAGTATTTTATCGGGTAGAGGGCTTTACCTAGTTTTAGATTCCAGTCGCGGACTTTCAAGAACCTGACGTAATTCTGATTCATCGTACCCACTGTAAAGGAGCTAAGGTCTTCCGGCCTCCTGGCTACAAGAATGATTGGTTATGGATCCAGGTTTGCACACAGGAAAATTTTGGGTATCGGCATGGGAGGTCGGTGGCACGATTATTAGCACTTTTTAAGATGGGAAAAATCCAGATGGAAGTTAGTGGAGTTAGTTGGCTGAGATTGGTTCAATTGCTTGATTTGAAGAATAGTGCGAGATTAAACATCGCAAGCAGACATATTGGAGTCTGCGAGCGCTCCCCTGGCCTAAAAATATAGATACCTGATATTGATACAGTCATTGGGCAAGCACATGTGGTCCCAATCTGGGAGAGGCAATAGTTAGTTAATCATTGAATTGATGAGCCCACGGTTAATGAAATATATTGAACTATTCTATGTAGACATGGTATACACAAAAAACAGATAAAATAAATACACTCATGGGTGTAGTGGTGGTTGGGTGAATCGAAACCAGTCAGTCTCTGGACATTCGGCTATAGGGCCAAAACCTAAAAAGGTCAACATACTCACTAGTGCACATGAGCTGCTATCCATTTTGTAGAGTTGATCAGGTGTACCCGGATTTGCTTTGTACAATCCCGTAGTTCTAGATCTCGGATTTATTCCTTTGATATACTCATGCGCGAGATCCGCGAATCCCCCAGCACCTATATACCGACCTCCTGGGTATACTACAGCTAAATTAGTTCCTTTTAGTAGTCTTTATAGAAGTCATAGAGAATTGTGGAAGTCAGTTGAAAAACAACTTTAGGTGCTGTTGACAGCGGGAGTCAACATAAGTGCACAGGAAAATAACTAGATCCCTTGTGATCGCCGCTAAGTAAGGTTCCAAAATCTCGTAAATAATTGATACTCATGAACAAATTTAGTTCGGGTAGGTGACCAATACAGGAGGATTAATCTGGAAAGGAGGGCTAACTGCTCTATGGCATCTTAGAGGGAAAGGACATGTGAAAAGCTAGTTCAGGAAGTTAAAGGACGAACTATGTTTGCATTAGACAGGCTGAAACAGGAAGGATAGAATATTAACGCTAGAATGCATAAGACTTAAGAGAAGCAAAAGGTCCATTCCCAGAAGTTAGAGACGCATGAAACAAATAACACGGAAAGATTCTGTACAGAGGCGAATATCTTGCGGTTAATTCAGGAACTTTTTTTTTGGTGATCTACGTTATCGCCATCCATTCTACTAGAGGCTGTTCACAGGGTATATGAAGACTGAGACTCGGACAAGCCAAAGGAACTGGAATTAAATCCATTAAGTCAGTCACTGGACCACTGCGGCTCATTCTGTACAGCCTTTGCAGGATGAGACTGAAGGTCACTGAATGTGCTGAGTGAAATGGAGAATCTGATGAGTGGGTTCTGGGAAATATATAAGGGCCAAGTAAGACTCTGACACTATGCCTATCCTGGTCTACAGATATAATAAACTGGTTAATATAGACAAGCATAGATATATGATACAATATTGGACTGATCATAAACCTGATGTCATCAGAAAGCCATCTACATGACATCGGGGAAGCCTGTAGTATCTATATAGGTTATCAAGCAAGTTAACTACTAGGAGTTCTAAGAATGCATTACTAAATTCCACAATGGACTACCTAGGTGTAAGTAGCTCATAAAGGAACAATATCTAAGGCTGATAACAGGTTTCCAGGATCAGAAAATATTGGAGATCAAATGTATTGATAAGCCACGGGGGGAACAATAATCTTAGGGTCAAGTGATTATATCACTTAGTTTTGAAGCAAGAAAAGACTAGGAAAAGTACATAAAAGTATAGAAGTTAGAAAGAGTCCATGAACACTCAGAGACAGAATATCAATATCGAAAAGCCTTCTGAGCTTTAGCCATCATCCAAAACGGAGCTGAGATCATCTCAATATCACTAGTTTTACTCCAGGTTTTTATTACTTTGACTAAAAGCCTTCTAAGATAATCTCCATCTACAAAGAAATATTATAAGTGTAGTCCGATTCGGTTGCCCTTAGAATCCAATACCCTTAATATTATCTTGATATTTCTCCTTGTCACAAATGCTCACTACATGACTCTTGGTCATCCCTAAGGAATACCTCTGAAATGATACTAGCTTATACTTGTGTAACCTGTACGCAAGTATCTCAAGAATCCCTAAGGGGCTTTGAAGATAATATTAGGAAAGAGTGAGAAGTGTCAATGGATAGGTCTTCAATGGACGAGGTAATAGGTATAGAACAAATAGAGGGCCTGTTTAACTTGTAGTATTAAAGATGATAGTTCTGTGAGGCGAGAGAGTTCAAATCCTTAAAGGATTGCAGGCTCTATAAATACAAAAGATTGTACATAGGAAAACTAAATAAGTGCAAACATCTGGGCCAACGAACATGCTAACAGTGGTAGCATAAGAAGGTAACCATATTCTGAAAACAGAGGGTTAAATGCGACAGGATGATACTAACAAAACAAGTAATAGAGTCCAAATAAGGAGGAACAAGCAATTGCCAATACAATAGAATCCAGTAGGTATAGCAGAAGGATAGCCATACTCAAATGCATCGAAGCAAGGAGTGGGTAATGATAAGCGAAACAAGGAATGAATAACAAGTTAGGAAGTCATAACCAAGTAGGAAGGGACAACCTAATAGTAGTGCTTATCAGGTATAAACCCAAATAAATAATAACCAACATCAATTCCGTAGTAATAGTAGAAACAAAGTAGGATTCCGTTACATTCCCCTTAAAAGAAATACAACAAATAATACAATAAAGAAGATCCTACTGAGCTTAATGACCAACCCGCTTTTCGACCATTCCACTCAATTATAAAACATATAATGTAACCAGTAAACATATATCCATCACTGGTGTCCAGACCTTACACCTTTATTAGCCCCATACTAGCGAAGACAATAACATGATGCAGTTAGTCTTCTATCTCAGATTCATCCAAGGTGGAGAGTGTTGTGCCGGTATCGGATTGTGAGTAGTCTGAGTCTTGACAGGGTTTTCAAAATCCATCAGGGTCTAGCTCTGGTGAAAGGAGGGCATAGTTAGGTTTTTGAAGTATGCAGGTAGAGAAAGTCTCACTATGGGACCAAGTGAGTCTAAAAGGTATATATTCATTGTAGGTCTCAAACCAGTAGGATCTGAAAAGGGTGCTGGCGCATTCTAGGTTGTAGAGGGGTTCCCATATGGCTTTGATTTTGCCATTGCCTTTCCAATAGTTTATGAATACTCTCTTCGTGAACTAGATTCGATCTTTGAGTATCTTTTCGATTTTCTATTGTTCTTGTGTAAGGGCATCGATTGTGACAGGCTCAATAGATATGGGTTCATGTATTCCTGAGAAGGATGTGAGTTTAGTCTTAGATAAATGCCAAGATGGCTCGAATAGATCCATGCATGGATTCTTGCTATGATTGGGGGAAGGATGACTTTGTTTTTGTTATTTCTGTCAGGTCCTTTGCCTACTGAGAAGGGTCCTATCCAAGGTCCAACCAGCTTGTAGTTTTGTCTAATCTTATGGATATAGGATGTTTACTTTAGGATAACCTTAGTTTAGTTAGGGATGTTTGGGGGTACATCCTTTCTTCTATTTTCGCTAGAGGTAGTTTGGCGTGCTCTGGCATTCTTGAGTTCATCTCTAACAAGTTGCTGGTTCTTCATGATCTGGGAAGGAATCTCGCCTGCTGCAGATACTGAGTTGGGAGAAGTCTGACGCTGGGCAGTAGGTTTGGTAGTCTGCCAAAGTAGATTTCGAAGGGGGGAGAGTTCTGTGTTATCGCTGGTAGCTGCATTGATTCCAATTTGGACATAAAGTAGGTGGTGAACGCACTTGATTCCTTAAGGGTTAACATAGTTGCTAAGGAATTGGCGAACAGTTTCTGATTCTATACTCAGTCTGTCCATTGGTATGGTGAAGGTAAGCATAGCCATGTTGAGATCAAAATTGAGATTTCCTATAAGCTGTGTTCAAAAATGTGAGGTAAACTTAGAGTCTCTGTAAGGGAATATGAAGGTAGGGAAGTCATAAAGAGAGAAGACTCGCTCAATAAGGGGGTGTGTGGTAATGATATGTCTGATATTCTTGGAGACTAGTATAAGGTAGGTAAAGCCACTGAATCTATCTAAGATAGCCAAGATGAGTTCCAGTCTGGAATCGATTATGATAGGTCCTTCAAAGTGAATTGCAAGAGTCGACAATGGCTGTCAGGCAATAGGGAGTGGGGTGACTGATCCTTCAGGGACAGTGGTTGGTTGCTTATTGAGTAGGTGTTAAGGGTAGTCAATACTAAGGGCAAGCGAATCTAACTAGTATTAAATCTTCCTTCGTAAACAGAGGGTGTTTGGAAGGCTTATAGGTAAAGATTTTGAGTAAATCTTAAAATATTGATAAGATCTCTTCTCAGTTGCTTGATGATTGCTAAGGCTTGGAAGTCACTTCAATATTTATATCTGGTGTTTGAGTTTCGTGGACTCCTTCTGTAACAGGCGCTAGCCTGTGTGAACGGTTATACAATAGAGCCTAAGCGGTAGCCTGCTATCGCTTTGGTGTCTAAGGCAGACCTGCTGAGAGGCGAAGAGAAGGGGAGTACAATAGAATGGTATATAGAGCGAAGGGGAACAATAGGATCGCCGTTCAACCAAGTGTATTTACTGTCTAGGCATCTGTCTGAAGTCTGATGTCTCCTGCTAGCCAGGAGACTACTCTTA
>QFET01006945.1:0-26522 GCA_003316355.1 Tuber calosporum | reverse complement strand
CTTTTGGGCGGCGAAGTCGTAGTAAAAACACGCGACGGCGACATTTTGCCCTCTTGCCTGGTTGCACAAGTTGTCTACCACAAGTGAGCTAACGTCGCCACTTGTTAGCACTTGCCCTTTCTCTTGCCTTCCTTCAGGTGCACACTTGTTACCTAATAAAAGTCTTGCCAACCCCGGGATCTCCATAGCAAAACAAAACTGCTTTATCGGATCCACCTCCCTCACTCCCGGCGTACCAGCTTCTAAATTCCTCAGTTTGTAGAAGCCATTCCCCTATATTCTCAACCCGGCGGTCTCGGATGTCCTGGTGTCGTTGTTTAGGCTCTAGTGGGGAAAGCCAGGCTAGGATATTAGGTCGGTCATCGGCAACAGTAACGTTAATGGCAGTGTTATTAAAAGAGTGCTTGTTATTACTGAATGATTGTGACATCTTCAATTCTTTCCAGTTCAGGATGTTGCAGATGATAGGTAACGGAGTAGGTTGACGATGAGTGGAATTCCGGATGGCTGAAGAAAAGCGGGGTCGCTTGTGGAACCACGGGGGTACTCGGGATCATCCGATCAATCCCTCTACGAGTACTCGTACAGGTATTTGTGCCAACACCCCCTGGCTTGTGGTTACCGCACCAGTGGCAGGAGGTGCCATGCTTATTTAAGCCCTTATCCTGCAACCCAGCCCAGATCTCCGCTGTTGAGGGGTTTTCCCTATGTACTGCTGAATGCGGATAGGTGTCAGTTGGAAACATTGGGATGTTGAATTGCATCCCAAGAAGCGGGTACTCCCGGGCACCGATTTGGAATCCGCAAGTGGGACCCATGAAAGTACATCAGGCCTTACGAATGAATGAATTGGGAAACATACATGCTGCCCAACTTAAAGTATCACAGCATCCGCGATTATCCCCTCAGGAGGGCGGTTAGGTTCAACATGATGTGGTGCTAGCGCGGTTTCTGAAGGTATTTATTGTCATAAGTAAGGCTAACTTCAAAGTTACAAGCGTTAGATTAGGGGAAGGCTATTGAGGTCGCGATATTAGAAAGGGTACTGGTCCCAGTCATGGAAGGAGGCAAGCGTGCCACACTGCGCCTGAGGTTGGGCCCCTCCGATCTTGCCGTAGAATAAATAGCTTACTCAAGTAGAGTAAAATTCATGAGGTTCCGGTAATAATAATAACGGTATAAAGCATCCCGCACATCCAGGCTGAATAGAAGATGTTGGGCAAACATCAAATCATGAAACTAATTGACACCAAAAATGCGAAGCAAATATTCTGGAGATTCAGTTAGGAGAAAAGATGAGATAAAAAAGCTAATTCCAGGACTTAAGCATCCTGATGCGCGAAGTATACCTCTTCCATTGTTGTTCCGGTCCCTTTTTTCCCCCCTGATTTTTACTGGTTCTCTGCCTATCAACTATATGTACCTACCGACTTTTACCAGTCACAAATACCGGGGAAGATGATTTCATATAAGATAGGGATAGTTTACCATTTTGCCTGCCACTTATGCCGACCTTGAAGCCCCGGCGCCGGTATGTTAAAATAGTCTAGTAAAGGTATGGCAGTGCTGATCAATTAATGCTTCTTGGACTCACCAAGCTTACCCAAAACTGCAAAGCACTTGCACAAGTACCATGGCGGGTGTTTTCATACAAAACAAGGATTATTTTTCTGGTTGACCACCCTCGCCCTGTATTAAAATATCTGCCCTAGTACTTGAAAGCTAGGTATTTTCTACCTTTTTAACCCCGGACACCACCACCGAATATCGTGGTTACAATGGCTCGAGTGACCGGCCCATGTGCTAGAACGTTGAGGTCGCCTCTCTAGTAAGGTCAGGCCCTGTTTGGTTTTTCATTTATCTCGGAGAAGGGGTCTTTCGTACATTTTTCGTCCCCTTTTGTCGAGAGGGAAATTTTGGACTGCCTGCTGCATTGTCGGTTTATTCGAGCTCTCACAGTCCTGGGTGGGATTGGTTGTTGCAGTTCCTCTAACTTTTCTATCCAATCTCAGACTCTATGCCCTAGTTTCCTTCGTCGCGTCCCGGACTGGGCGGGGGTGGCTCCCGGTTTTCCTATGATATATGCTCACCGATGATTTCCACGATTTTCTATACTCAGAAGAATAGTGTAGGCGACAATTTCCACGACTCCACTCAAAGATTCTATATATCTCAATTGTTCAAGTGTTGAAACGCCTTCCCTCGCTCCTTGCCCATAAAAGGACTGGCTCCTCAGGCGGCCTAACAACTTCCCCTAATGATCGGCTTAGAAAGTAGCATTCAATAAACTAATGTCCCATTTTTTGGTTATTGAAACTTGAGTGTTCGCTTTTGATTCGGAATGGCAGAAAGCTATCATACCTAAACGGGATTTTGCCCTACTGTGCCGTCATGTCCTGTAACAAGATATCTCGTGAAACTCGAGTTGGGGTGGACTAATTTGGTATCATCACTCGAAAAAGGGCTATTATGGGGGTCGGTTACTACTTGCCTGACAATGCTAATAAAATCCCCTCTTGTAGTCAGACACTCCTAGTGGCATGAGGTCATCAGAAGCTTTTCTTGGTAAAACCTTGCTGCCATGGTCGTCGGGCATCCCACTGTCATGCTAGATCACTCGAAGGTTGCAATTATCCCAGGAAAGGCAAGGGTTTTCCTGGCTGGCTGGCTGGGGAGATATTATGGGTTCGGGATGCCCGACCGGAATTTTGGGTAGTGTTGCTTGAGAAGAGGAAGGGAATGGGGAGGGTAAAAGAGGGGGGATGGGGGATCCCTACAAACCTGCAAGTGGGTCGATATTGGAGGATGGTGAAGGCAGTGCGAGCAAGCTTGACAAGGTGGGGTAGGATGGCGTGAAAGCTGGGAAATTGGCTGATGCCTTAGGAGTGCCGGTAGGGATATATGGAGTTTTTGAGCAGCGCACAAGTGGCCGAGGGAAGCAGAAATCATGGCAGTTTCTGAGCCCGGTTTAGAGAAGCAAGTCGCAGCGCGTTCACGCGACAAAGCCCGTAGTAGGGCGGACTGATAGGAGAAAATCTACCAGCCTATGCTGAGTACTGCCCCCGGGGATCGTGCATGGAAGGGGGGTCTGCATCTATGACCAGGCATGAACGGTGTCGCTGCATATGGGGGCTTAGGAGATCATAATGTGGCACTCAAGGCATGTTAGATAATACTGGAGCCGAAACACGCCTTCTATATAGCACTGATTTTTCTTGGCCAGTAGGAATATATGTGGTTATAGCCCTCCAATCTCACCTTTAGGCTGACACTGAGAGGCCAGCGGCATTTAAACAAGATCTTCATCGAACCGTGTCCATAGTCGAAATTAAGCACCGCAATACCATAGTGAACAGCTAGCTTTTGCTTTGCCCTTCACGAGTGAGAGAAATTCTTGCACTTCGTATCCTCTTCCGTACATCTAGGCAGCCCTTGTAAATATCCTTTTGAATGAGAAAATGGAAATAGGAACTGTAGAAAAAGTGAAGGAATCAAAATTAAAAGAGGATCTATAGCCCGAAAACAACAGTAAAAGTAAATAATATGATGAAGGCTACGAGCCACGCAGGAGGGCCGCGGAGCCCGAGCAGCGCCACTACCCCTGCACTACGGCGGAGAGCGGCCCACCCCAGTGGTGTGTGGCCGTCGTTATCTTGTTTGTCAGGGCCGACGTCGTCCCGTTCGAGTAGCAATTTCACCACCCCCGAGCGCCCATTCGAGGCGGCGCGACAAAGCGGTGTTTGGCCGTCGTTATTTGGTTTGTCGGGGTTGACGTCGTCCCGTTCAAGTAGTATTTTAACCACTGCCTCGTGTCCGTCCCCGGCGGCGTGAGAAAGTGGTGTTAGGCCGTAATCATCTGGTTTGTCGGGGATGACGTCGTCCCGTTCGAGTAGTATTTTCACCACTCCCTCGTGCCCATCCCCGGCAGCGTGACAAAGCGGTGTGAGACCGTAAACATCTGGTTCGTCGGGGTTGACGTCGTCCCGTTCGAGTAGTATTTTGGCCACCCCATCATGCCCATTGCGGGCGGCGCGGCAAAGTGGTGTCAGGCAGTACTCGTCTGGCTGGTCGGGATTGACATCGTCCCGGTCAAGTAGTATTTTTACCACTCCCTCGTGTCCGTGACAAGCAGCGCTACAAAGTGGTGTTTGGCCCAGGAAGCCTGGTTCATTGGGGTTGACGTCATCCCGTTCAAGAAGTATTTTCACCACTCCCTCGTGTCCATGACAAGCAGCCCATACCAGCGGTGTATTACCCACACAGTCTTTTTGGTTGATATCACAACCTTCCACCTCTACCAAGCTTGCCACTACCTCAACGATTCCAAAGATCGATGCACAGTGCAGACCGCTGAATAGGGGGAGTTTATCAAAATTTACCCAGCGCCCGTACGGTACCTGTGCTTGCGAGAGTATTTTAGCAGAGATGTGGCCACCGCAGTTGCCAAGCAGCTGCAGCGCAAGTAATTTCGCGCAATCTGAAAGACCCTTTCTTGCGTGCATCCCCCAATATAGGGAAGAATATTCGAGAAAAGGCTGGTCCCTCTGATCGGGAGAGGCATTGGGCGGAAGGGCCTTGACTTGCTGGGAGTTCAGATAAGTAAGGCAGGTTTCCGCCATTGCCGAGTGAGCTGTGCCAAAAAGGTCGCATTGAGCCCCGAGGTATTCTTGCAGGGTGAAATGGATTAGCCGGACCTTGGAAACCTCCTTGTCTACGGCAACAAGTCCTTGACAACAAGCTAGCACTGTCCCTATTGAAGGAACATTGTCACTATCGAGGTTCGGCGACCCGATTTCGACTGCTAGGGCGTGGCACAATTCATCAGCCTTCAAGGGCCGCTCCGAGTGAGAGATCCACATCAAAGCCACCATGCCAAGCCTCGCCTTTTCCCCTCCCTGTTTCCTTATCCGACCTAGCATTGCACCATAAGCGTCCCCCAACCCTACGCCATCAGTTATTGCACTGAGCTTTTGTCGCCTGCGACGGATTGTGGTTTCTTGCAGGATCGCATCGATATTCAGCGAGACTAGAAGGAATCTAAATATCAGTTAGAGGATATCTTGAGGCAGCTTCCCCGGTGCTATTGCTTCTGCATACATTTCCGAAATATCTTCCGGAATTTTCCGCAGGATGTCTGCCTCCAGACTGCTATCCATCGCATCTGGCATTGTGTCCTCGGCCAGCCTTGTATGAAGATATTTGATAACATCATCTCTCCTGGGTGTGATGAGTATAGTCGCTAATCTTCTAGAGAGACGCTTCTCGATTTCAGCCCGGATGTGCGGTCTTCCGGTTACAAATACTCGAGTGCCTGGAGACTTTTGTAGGATTCGATTTAGTGAATCAAGAACCTTGACCCGATCTCCTGCCCCACATTCATCGAGAGCATCGATGCACATGAATGTACGTTTTTCGGAAGAGGTAGCCTGCAGCATTTTCACAATCTCCGAAAGTATCGGTCTCCGTCCACCAAGGACCTTCTTCTGGTCCTCATAGTCTCGCACTATTTCCTTCGGTACCACCTCCAGTCCGCTCACAACCTGCTTGAGCAGGGCGCTCAGCATACTCGTCGATGACTGCTCCTTTTGTGCGGCGAAGTCGAAGTAAAAACACGCGACGGCGACATTTTGTCCCCTGGCCTCGTTGCACAAGTTGTCTATCACGAGTGAGCTAACATCGCCACTTGTTAGCAATTGCTCTCTCTCCCCCATTCCTTGAGGTGCAAACTTGCTACCTAATAAAAGTCTTGCCAGTCCCTGGATCTCCATAGCCAAACAAAACTGCATTGTCGGATTCACCTCCCTTACCCCCGGCATACCAGCTTCTATATTCCTCGGTTTTTAGGAGCCATTCCCCTACATCTTCCACTCGGCGGTCTCGGATGTCCTGATGCCGGAACTTGGGCTCTAGTGGTGATAACCAGGCCAGGATATTGGGTCGGTCATCGACAATAGTCGTGTTGAAAGAGTTGACATTATTACTGAATAATTGAGACATTTTCGTTTCTTTGTTTTCTAGGATGTTGCGGATGATGGACGATGGACTCGGTCCCCTTGTGGAATTCCTGAGGGCTGAAGAAAAGCGGGGCTTTTTGTTGAACTTCATGGGTGTGTCAGGGCCGCCCGGTCAATCGCTCTAAAGTTATCCCACCAATACTATGCTTAAGCCTATCGATTGCAGGAACGGCTACACTTATTTAAGCACTATCAGTGTACATGTACAAGCAGCTCAAATATTGCACTGTGGTGAACGAACACGCTTGACTTCTCCAGTTAAACTGGCCAACCGAACTATTACAAGTACTTGTACATCAAGCCTATGAATCAATCGGTCCACAAATGCACCTGTCACCTAACTTAACCCATCGTTGCATGGTTCCTGGTGATGAAAATAAAGACGGGGGCTCTTCCGGCAACCTTCAACCAGGTTCTGTGAAGGTAGGGATCATGCTGACTAATACTAAATCACAGCCGCCAAGTACTTTTACCGCCGCAGCGCAGTGTAGGTAGCGACAATTACCGTGATGTATGATACTGCACAATCTCTTTTCTAATGATCAAGGATGGGAGCTGGGCAATACAGACGCCAAATATCCATAAAGGGCAACACTAAGAGGTTATTTGGAGGGTGGTTGAATACGTTGACGAATAAATCAATCTTCTATCAGAGCCTGCGGCAATCCGGGACCCGAGATTTACCACTCAACAACCGTAAGACCACAAGCTTGGTATCTGATGAATATCTCTGGGCGAAATTTCCATCTAGGCTATTTTCCATGTGCTGTTTGAGCACCCCAAGGCATAAACAAAGCTACTGTGATTAGCATCATACCACGCTGCCCGTTAGGGCGGTGCCTCCTCTAGATAGGAATAAACTTGATAAATCACCATCGCCTTAACCTCATCACGTCCGTTTGGATGGGATAGCTTCTTGTCAATACGCTAGCACCACGCTCAGCTAGCTCTATGGTGGAAATTAACTTAGCTGCTCACCATATATCGCAAGATGATCGAAACGGAACATTAGTCAAAAAGGCGAAACGTTAGTAAAACACCGGCATAGTCGCACGGTTGACACAGCACAACGGAACGTTGATCAAACGCTTGGAACGTTGGCCAAACAGATAATTTATATCTCCACCACTGATTCAAATATGTTTTGTGGAGGTCTTGTGAGACGTTGCCTTGTCTCCTGGCGAGAAAAGAACGGAAGAGCATTCCCTTGGCACGTGCTTTTGCCATTAGTTTAGTTGTCTTTATGTCCTGCCTATTCCCGTTTATCTTTACTCTTTCCGTCTTCTAGCCGTCGTTGCTCTTCGTTGTTGTTCTTGAGTCTGTCATCAGTCAATCAAATAGACACCTCCGAACCCATTCCGCTGTGTGATAAACCTTATTGCTCAAAAGTCAAAACTCGACAGTAACCGTTTCGTATCCACCATGGAGCATCTTACCATTTCTCCGGCTCTTCTTGCAGCACGCTCTTCAGCCAAGAGGTAAAATCATTCTATCTTTTACTGCACACCCTACAGGGTTATAGGGGTTCCCAACGGTTTTCCTGATACAAGTATCACAATATGATACTGCAACTATCAAATGAATTATTCCCGATTTTCCTCTCCACGATTACAAAGATGATTACTTCACCAACGGTAGGTGTAAGAAAAGAGTTAGTTTAGCAGCACCTGAGCCTGTTCATGCTCACTGCGCGACCTGAGTGCTATCATCTCCGAGCAGGTAAAAGCGGTTAGGGCAGCTCCTCTTCGCTTTCTTTTTCAATAGTTTGGAAGTGCGAGCACAGTGACTAGACAAAGGTCTTGGCGATTCCACCATAGTGAGAATTGCGCAAGTTGACAAACGGTAAAAAAATATTATTCCATAATAATATTTATCTTTAGAACTTTTTTTGGAAAATTTTTTGATATAATAATTTGAAGGAGGAGGAGAAAAAAGCAAAACCATCATAATTATTATCTCCGGAATGTTTTTTTTGGTCGTGTCCCTACGGTACAAACATGTTTTCCCTTTGACAACGAAATAAGCCGAGACTCTGGTTTTCGCTTGTAAAGGCTCATTTAGCCTTGAATGAATTTACAGTGTGGGACTCATAGCATGTGAGTCGATTTTAGAGTTCAAGCACTACTTGCTGGATTGGTCTTCCTTGGTGAGCGAGGTGAAAGGCCTCACATTTATTCTCTGTATCTAAACACCTCATCTCTATACCATTGAGGGGAGGGGAAAGGAATCGCGGAAAAAGCAAAGGGATAGCACATATCAGAAGAGGGGTTATAGCTAGGGAATAGCGACGAAAGTAAAGATGGTAAATTCTCTATGTTATGGCAGAAAACCCCGAGGCTGCAGTAGTGCTACCACCCCCGCATGGCCACGCTCAACGGCCCACAGCAGTGGTGTTAGGCCATCGTTATCTAGCTTTTCGGGGTTGACGCCGCCCCGGTCAAGCAATATTTTGACCACTCCTTCGTGCCCATTCCGAGCGGCTCTGCAAAGCGGTGTTCGACCACAGATATCTGGGTTGTCGGGATTGACGTCGCCCCGTTCGAGCAGCGTTTTCACCACTCCCTCGTGTCCATTCTCGGAAGCGTGACAAAGTGGTGTCTGGCCGCAGTTATTTGGTCTGTCGGGGTTGACGTCGCCCCGTCCGAGAAGTATTTTCACCACTCCCTCGTGTCCTTTCTCAGCAGCGTAACAGAGCGGCGTTTCGCCATCACCGGCTGGTTGGTCGGGGTTGACATCGCCCCGTTCGAGCAGCATTCCCACCACCCCTCCGTGCCCATTCTTTGCAGCATAACAGAGTGGCGTTTGACGGTGTTCACCTTGTTTTTCGGGGATGATGTCGTCCCGTTCGAGTAGTATTTTCACCACTCCCTCGTGCCCGCTCTCAGCAGCGCAACAGAGCGGTGTTTGGCCGTATTCATCTGGCTGGTTTGGGTTGACGTGGCCCCGTTCAAGTAGTATTTTCACAACTCTCTCGTGCCCATTCTCAGCGGCGCAGCACAGTGGTGTTTGGCCGCAAAAACTAGCTTGACTGGGGTTGACGCCGCCTCGTTCGAGCAGTATTTTGACCACTCCCTCGTGCCCGCTCCACGCGGCCCAACCAAGCGGTCTCCTACCGAAGATATCCGAGTGTTCAGGGTTAACGCCGCCCCGTTCGAGTAGCATCTCCACCAACCCCTCGTGTCCATTCCAGGCAGCACAACAGAGTGGCGCCCGGCCGTCCTCATCTGTTTTGCTAGGGCTGGCGTGGCCCCGTTCGAGTAATATTTTCACCACTCTCTCGTGCCCATTCATAACAGCGCAGAAAAGTGGTGTTTGGAAGCCATTATCTGGTTTGTCGGGGTCGATGCCGTTCTGTTCAAGTAGCATTTCCACCACTCGCTCATGCCCATAAAAAGCAGCCCATATTAGAGGCGTGTTACCCGCACAGTCTTTTTGGTTGATATCACAACCTTCCACCCCTACTAACCTTGCCACCATCTCAACAATCCCAAAAAGTGATGCACAGTGCAGACCGTGGAACAGGGAGAGTTTATCGAAATTAGCAAAGTAGTAGTGCCGTTGCTGTGCTTCCAAGAGGATTTTACTGGATACGTGGCCACCGCAGTTGTCAAGTAGCTTTAGCGCGAGAAATTTCGCGCCATCTGAGAGGTCCTTTTTTGCGTGCATTCCCCAGTATAGAGATGAATATTCGAGAAAAGGTGTGTCGCGGAGATTGAGAGAGGCACTGGGCAAAAGGGCCTTGACTTGCTGGGAATCCAGATAACTTAAGCAGGTTTCTGCTATTGCCGAGTGAGCTGTGTTGAAAAGGTCGGATTGAGCCTTAAGGTACTCTTGAAGGGTAAAGTGGATTAGCCGGAGGGTGGAGGCCTCCTTGTCTATGGTAACAAGTCCTTGGCAACAGGCTAGTACTGTCCCTATTGAAGGGACATTGTCACTATTGAGATTCGGCGACCCTATCTCGACCGCTAGCGCGTGGCACAGTTCATCAGCCTTCAAGGGCCGCTCCGAGTGAGAGATCCACATCAAGGCGGCCATGCCAAGCCTTGCTTTCTCCATTCCCTGTCTCTTTATCCGACCCAGGGTTGCGCCATAAGCATCCCCCAACCCCAAGCCGTCAGTCATTGCGCTGAGCTTTTGTCGCCTGCGATGGATTGTGGTTTCTTGCAGGATCGCGTCGATGTTTAGCGAGACTAGCAGGAACCTAAATATCTGTTAGTGGAATTCTTGAGGCAGCTCCCCCGTGTCGTTGGTTGTACGTACATTTCCGAAATATCTTCAGGGATTCTCTCCAGGATGTCTGCCTCCAGACTACCGTCCATCGCATCTGGGGTTGTGTCCTCGGCCAGCCTGGTATGAAGATATCTAATAATATCACCTCTCTTTGGAATTACGGATATACTTGCTATCTTTCCACCAAGGTACCTTCTGATCTCAGGTAGAACGTGCGGTCGTCCGGTCATGAATATTCGAGTTCCTGGAGAGTTTTGGAGGATCTTGTTTACCGAATGGAGAAGCTTGACTCGATGTCCCACCGCACATTCATCCATAGCATCAATGCATATGAACGTTCGCTTTCTGGAAGAGGCATTCTGCAGCATCTTCACAACATCCGAAAGTCTCGGTGCTCGCCCACCAATGGAACTCTTTTGGTCTTGGTATGCCCGCGATATCGCCTCAGGGACCCCCTCCTGTCCGCAAACTAGCTGCTTCAATAGGGAGCCCAGGATGTTCACAGAGGACTGCTCGTTTCGGGCGGCGAAGTCAAAATAAAAACATGCAACAGTGGCATTTTGTCCTCCAGCCTCATCACACAAGTTGTCTATCACCAGCGAGCTAACACCGCCACTCGTCAGCACTTGTCCTCTCTCCTCCTTTCCCTAAGGTTCACACTTGTCACCTAATAAAAGTCTTCCCAGCCCCCGGATCTCCATAGCAAAACAAAACTGCCTTGTCCGATTCAGCTCCCTCACTGCTAGCGAACCAGCTTCTAAACTCCTCAGTTTGTAACAGCCATTCTCCTACATCTTCGACTCGGCGGCTTTGGATGTCCTGGTGCCGGAACTTGGGATCTAGAGGGGACAGCCAGGCTAGGATATTAGATCGCTCATCGGTAATAGTAAAGTTATTGATCGTGTTAAAGGAGTTGTCATTATTACTAAATAATCGAGACATTTCCAGTTCTTGGTTGATTGGGATATTGTGGATGGTGGACGGTAGTGGAGTGAACCCCCCACCACAACTTCAGAGGGCTGAAGAAAAGAGGGGGTTTTTGTGCAACCCCATGGATGTCTCAGCATGTACCATCCGATCAATCCCTCAAAACTTTTCCTAAAGATGCCCGCCCGTGCCCACCCCACCGGTATCTGGAAATATCACACATATTTAAGCGCTATCCTGTCGCGTGGCTCAAATCTTGTACCGTGATGAACGAACACTCTTGAGCCCTTGCAGTGGAACCGGCCTAGCCGGGCACATATACCAGTACAGTACTCTAGATCAAGTCTATGGATGAATAAGTCAAGAAGCACTTACACCACCTAACTCAAAGCATCACATCATAGTTCTTTATGATTTCGACACAAACCGCGAATTTCCTCCCGCAGCCTCGCCCCAGGTTCGACGAAATAGGGGCGTGCTTTCTGGTATTCATTGAGACAGACCTCCAAGCACTATACAGTACGTTCCCAACGTCTACCCAGCGTAGTGACATAGTATGATTGCTCGCGCCACTTACCATAATCTACCAAGCGCTAGCGTAAGGGGTGATCTTGAGAGTCGTTGAATACGCCAAGGAATAGTCTTCACTCATATATGAGAACCCAATATTCGAGGAATATCACAACTTATTAAGGCAGAAAAGTAAATATCCGATGAAAAAAAACCAGAATAAATTGCCATAGGGTTATACTCTTAGTATGATGTACGGCATACTACCCCTAAGCGTAAACAAAACTACAATGACTAGTACTTTTCCGTGATCGCCGTCGTCTTGTCTTCTTTTCTTGCGTTCGGTTGGGACGGCTTCTTGTTGGTGGGCCAGAACAACACCCAGCCAGCACTAACGGTTTCGTATGTATTTAACCATCCCTCCGGCTTTTCTTGCAGCACACTCTTCAATCAAGAGGTAGAACAATTACGTCCCTAATAGTATGTGAAAGAGAGGTTAGCCTTTCCTGAGTCTATTCATACGCACTCTACATTTGATGGCTGTCACCTCCCAGCGGGTGACCTAGTTATCACCAGTCTACTTTCTCCTTCTTTTCTTCCTTCGTTAAATCCTTCAATTGTTCAAGGGTGTACCTTCAATGTACCGTAGTGTATCAGGCTACGTCACAAAAATCTGTGGCATTCAGCAAACTCAACCTAAATCAAGTAAGAAAGTGGCGATAACCGAAGCCTGAAAATGGGGCTAAACCTCGTGTAACTGTCCCATTTCTATCAAAGCAACTGCAAAACTCATGTAATTTTCTTACCAGAAAAAAGCGACAGTGGAACTTCTAAAAATATGTTTTCCCCAGTATGGAAATTTGAACCATCAGCAGAAGCGGGATCATTGCACACATGTATCAGCTTCACTCCATCCTGTCAACTTAAACATGTTCACCTCTGAGTTACAGTACTTAACCTAATCACGGGTTCTACCCTCTCTATGTCCAAGTCATCACTACTCTGCCCTTACTTACTTTTATTATTATACTGAGTCCGAAATTCTGTACTGTAAACTCCCTCTTTATCGCAATATATGGTTCTAGGTCACATATACAAGAAATCGCTGTTGAGGAGAGGTGTATAATTTTGCAAGATTTACACAGGATCTTGCATAAACCCAACCGTAGTTGGTTGAAAAACACTTCTCTCATGCCAAGGGTTAGGGTTCAACTCAACCGGATTCTATCCTAGTAAGATTGCCAACAATGCTAAGCGCAACAAGTCCAGGTTCACCAGTCCAATGCTTGGAAGTTTGTTTGGATCTACATGTTGGTATTAGAGATATGATAAGTTGGGACGCAAAAGGAATGTATATGCTTAGTCAGCTAATTGTGACAGCTGTCTTGGCACTGGGTGTTTCTTAGTTAAAGAATGGCTGCTTCCTAAACGACAACCCTTAGAATAAGACAACCAATCATCATAAAATCTTAACTTCCATTTCTTTCTTTCTTAGTTCCCTCCCCTATCGTGTTAACTTCACAAACCTCTTTTCTTACCCCTCCGTACCTCATCTAACACTTCACTGCAATACTAGAAGGATTATTATTTACATTTGTAGAGGTAAGCGGGGATCACAAACCTTGTTGTGAAAGATCACCTTGTCCACACATCCTGAATGGAATAGGCCTTACCCATACAGCCAGCTCCAATGTTATACATCGTTTATTCAAGTGCTTGCTCAAGTCCCCGGGTCAGAGCTGTTTTAGTTTTTACCTTTATCTTTTTGAGGGGTATCATAATCCACGATTAAAGGAGGACAAATGCAACCCATCGACGGAACTGTGGTGGAGAAATCTGATTTCACTACTAAAAACAACAGCCATTCACCGGGTAAGTTAATTGGAGTGTCTTCCAGATCCTCCCTTGTCGACAGACCCCGCTGGGGCATGAGGGTCACCAGAAGCTTTCGTTGGTAAAACCTTCCGTGCGCTTGGTCTAGTCATGCTAGATCACTCGGCGAATGCCATTGTCAACTATAGATGGTGTGCTTTTCCCAAGGCAGCTGCGGAGGCTGTATGAGTTTGGGATGCCCTACATGAACGCTGAACAGTATGCAGCGGGGCAAAGGTTTTTTGGGGGGAGGGCGAAAGGAGATGAGCGGGGGGTGAGAGTTCCCTGCCAACCTCGTCGTATGTCGATCCAGTTACCACCGGAAGAGGGCATGGCGAAAGTGGGCGAGTGGTGATAAGGGATCATTACCAGTAATTTTTTGTAACCCTAACCTTGGCGAATCCGCTTTTGCCATAAAGTTCCCCAATTCGCCACATGCCCGGGTGGTCGCTGTATTGGACAGCGGCGTAGGCCATTTGATCGCTCCGGACGGGTTACTATAGGATACCGAGCCTAGTCGGGAATTGCACAGTATCCTAAGGAAGTAGGTATGGATGTATCGAACTTTTGGGCAAAAAGTAGGAGAGGTGAGGAGAACGGTTGCTGAGTCCCGCTGGCAGAAGCAAGGCCAGCAGCCCATTCACGGGGCCAAGGTGAGTGTGCTCTGAGCGGACAGGGGGGGTATAGAATCATATGCTGGGTACTGCTCCCCAGGATCGTACACTATACTCGGATTGAGGAAACTTGCACCCAATACTACTACAGTATAGGAACGAAGGGTTTGGCTGCATATGGAGTTTCAAGAGCTTAGAAGGTGTCGCGCGTGGCCAGTGAGTTAATCTGAGTTAAAACGCCCCTGACGGTATTGATATTGCTTGGCAGGTAAGACTAAAACGTGTTTATCGCCTCCCAACCCGACCTTCATGCTCACACCTAGAAGGCAGTGGCATGTAAATATGACCTTTGCTAAACCATCTCCCGAGTGGAAGCCAATCACCGCCATGCCTTAATAGGCTCGATAGCTAGTCTTTACATCGCTTGCCACGAGGAGAAACGCTGGCAGTTCATAATTGTTTTTTGTCTATATCTAAACATCCCTCATTTCTATACTCTAGAGGGGAGGAAGAGGGAAAAGAAACTGTGGAAAAAGTAAAGGAACAAATATGCAAAGAGGGTTAATAATGTGAAAACGGCAATGAAAGAAATATAATGAGATCCGCAAGCCACATCGGTAGACCACGGAGATGGAGCAGCTCTACCACTCCTGCGTTACCGCGCTGAGTAGCCCACTAGGGTGGTGTGTGGCAGTCGTTATCTAGTGTGTCGGAGTTTGCGTCGTCCCTTCGGTCAGAATTTTCACCACTTCCTCATGCCCATTCCCGGCAGCACTAGAGAGCGGTGTCTGGCCGTTATTATCTGGTTTGTCAGGGTTGACATCTTCCCGGTCGAGCAGCACTTTCACCACTCCCCCATGCCCACTCTTAGCAGCACGAAAGAGCGGTGTTTGGCCGTACTTATCTGGTTTGTCGGATTTGACGTCATCCCGTTCGAGTAGTATTTTCACCACCCCCTCGTGCCCTCCCCAAGCAGCGCAACAAAGTGGTGTTAGGCCGCGGTTATCTGACCTATTGGGGTTGATGTCGTCCCGTTCAAGTAGTATTTTCACCACTCCCTCGTGCCTATTCTTAGCAGCGCAGAAAAGTGGTGTCTGGCCGTATTTATTCGGTTTGCCGGGTTTGACGTCGTCCCGTTCAAGTAGTATTTTTACCACTTCCTCGTGCCCCCTCCAAGCAGCGCAATAAAGTGGTGTTAAGCCGCGGTTATCTGGTCTGTTGGGGTTGATGTCATCCCGTTCAAGTAGTATTTTTACTACTCCCGCATGTCCTCTCCAAGCAGCGCAAAAAAGTGGTGTCTGGCCGTCGTTACCAGGTGTGTCTGGGTTGACGTCGCCCCGTTCGAGCAGAGTTTTCACTACTCCTTCATGCCCATTGCGAGCAGCGAAACAAAGTGGCGTCGGGCCGCCAGTATCAGGTTTGTCGGGATTGACGTCGTCCCGTTCGAGTAGAGCTTTCACAACTCCCTCATGCCCATTCTCAGCAGCACTACAGAGCGGTGTTCGGCCGAAAACACCTCGGTGGTTGAGGTTGACGTCGTCCCGTTCAAGTAGTATTTTCACCACCCCATCGTACCCTCTCCAGGCAGCGCAACAAAGCGGTGTCTGGCCGTCGTTATCTGGTCTGCCGGGGTTGACGTCGGCCCGCTCAAGCAGTATCTTCACCACTTCATCGTGCCCTCTCCAGGCAGCGCAACAAAGTGGTGTTTGGCCGTCATTACCTGGTTTGTCGGGGTTGATGTCGTCCCGTTCGAGCAGTATTTTCATCACTCCCTCATGCCCATTCTCAGCAGCACAACGAAGTGGCGTCCGGCCATACCTCCCTGGTTCATCGGAGTTGATGTTTTCCCGTCCGAGTAGCATTTTCACCACCCCCACGTGCCCATTCCAAGCCGCACAGTAAAGTGGCGTTTGGCCGTCGTTATCTGGCCTGTTGGGGTTGACGTCGCCTCGTGTAAGTAGTACCTTCACCACTCCCTCGTGCCCATTGCGAGCAGCGCAACACAGTGGTGTTCGGCCTCTGTTATCTGGTTTGTCGGGGTTGACGCCCCGTTCGAGCAGAATTTTTACCACTCCACCGTGCCCTCTCCTAGCAGCGCAAAAAAGTGGTGTCTGGCCGTCTATACCGGGTTTGTCGGGGTTGATGTCGTCCCGCCCGAGCAGTATTTTCATCACTCCCTCGTGCCCACTCTCAGCAGCACAACAAAGTGGTGTTAAGCCATCCCCATCTGGTCTGTCGGGGCTGATGCCATCCCGTTCGAGTAGTGTTTTCACCACTCTCTCGTGTCCGTGGCAAGCAGCCCATACTAGAGGTGTATTACCAACACAGTCTTTTTGGTTGATATCACTACCTTCCCCCTCTACCAAGCTAGCTACCATCTCAACGACACCAAAGATTGATGCACAGTGCAGACCGCTAAACAGGGAGAGTTTATCGAAGTTAACCCAGTACCCGTACCGCCTCTGTGCTTTCAAGAGGATTTTAGCAGATATGTGGCTACCGTGGTTGTCAAGCAGCCTCAGAGCAAGTGATTTCGCGCAATCTGAAAGGTCCCTTTTTGCGTGCATCCCCCAATATAGAGAAGAATATTCGAGAAAAGGCAGGTCCCTCTGATCGGGAGAGGCATTGGGTAGAAGGGCCCTGACCTGCAGGGAATTCAGATAACTTAAGCAAGTTTCTGCCATTGTCGAATGAGCTGTGCCAAGAAGGTCTGGGAGAGCCCGGAGGTATTCTTGAAGGGTAAAGTGGATTAACCGGGCCGTGGAAGCCTCCTTGTCTACGGTAATTAGTCCTTGGCAACAGGCTAGCACTGTCCCTATTGAAGGGACATTGTTGCTATTGAGATTCGGCGACCCTATCTCGATCGCTAGCGCGTGGCACAATTCATCAGCCTTCAAGGGCCGCTCCGAGTGCGAGATCCACATCAAGGCGGTCATGCCAAGCCTCGCTTTCTCCCCTCCCTGACCCTTTATCCGACCTAGGGTTGCGCCATAAGCATCTGGCAACCCGACACCATCGGTTATTGCACTGAGCTTTTGTCGCCTGCGATGGATTGTGGTTTCTTGCAGGATCGCATCGATATTTAGCGAGACCAGAAGGAATCTAAATATCTGTTAGTGGATATCTTGAGGTAGCTTCCCATGGTGCTATAGCTTCCACGTACATTTCCGAAATATCTTCCGGAATTTTCTTCAGGATGCCTGCCTCTAGACTGCTGTCCATCGCGTCTGGCGTTGTGTCCTCAGCCAGCCTGGTAAGAAGATATTTGATAACATCATCTCTCCTTGGTGTGATGAGTATAGTCACTAATCTTCCAGAAAGACGCTTCTCGATTTCAGCTCGGACGTGTGGTCTTCCAGTTAGGAATACTCGAGTGCCTGGAGACTTTTGTAGGATTCGATTTAGTGAATCAAGAACCTTGACCCGATCTCCTGCGACACATTCATCGAGAGCATCGATGCATATGAATGTACGTTTCCCGGAAGAAGTAACCTGCAACATCTTTACAATCTCCGAAAGTAGCGGCCCCCGCCCACCAAGGACCTTCATCTGCTCCTCATAGTCTTGCACTATTTCCTTCGGTACCACCTCCAGTCCGCTCACAACCTGCTTGAGCAGGGCGCCCAGCATACTCGCTGATGACTGCTCCTTTTGGGCGGCGAAGTCGAAGTAAAAACACGCGACGGCGACATTTTGCCCTCTTGCCTGGTTGCACAAGTTGTCTACCACCAGTGAGCTAATATCGCCACTTGTTAGCACTTGCCCTTTCTCTGAGGTGCGCGCTTGTTACCTAATAAATGTCTTGCCAGCCCCGGGATCTCCATAGCAAAACAAAACCGCATTATCGAATTCACCTCCCTTACTCCCGGCGTACCAGCTTCTATATTCCTCGGTTTTTAGAAGCCATTCCCCTACATTTTCGACTCGGCGGTCTCGGATGTCCTGGTGTCGGAACTTGGGCTCTAGTGGGGATAACCAGGCTAGGATATTTGGTCGGTCATCGACAACAGTCGTGTTGAAAGAGTTGAATTATTACTGAATAATTGAGACATTTTCGTTTCTTTCCTGCTCAGGATATTGTAGATGATGGATGATGGAGCCGGTCCGCTAGTGGAACTCCTGAGGGCTGAAGGAAAGTGAGGTTTTTTTGTGGAACCTCTAGGATACGTCTAGAACCGTCCAGTCAATCCCTTTGAACTTGGGCTGTCTGTGTAACCGGCTAGCAGGCGATCACCGGTCGTGCTGCATCATACCCGTGCGCTTAAATTTTCTGGTAAGCGTATGAATGAATTGGTCGAAAAATGCACCTGTCACCTGACTTAAAGAATTGTGGCACAGCTCCCCGTGATGCATTACTTGGGTATGATACTCGTAGAGACTGGGGCTCTTCCCACAACCTCGAACCAGGTTCTCTCAATGTTGGCGTCCAGATTACCGTACTCATCTCCACTGCAACCGCCAAGCACGACCGCCAAGCACAACATATATTACAGCTGCTGCCCGGCCTTATTTCGTGAGTTGAGTTCGACAATACCAAACTTGTATGCCGTATTTATTCGTCAGATCTACTATTGGCGGTTGGGCCCCTTGCCCTCGCAATCCGAGACAAAACACCCCGAGAAGGAACAGTGTTTTCCAGACCGGGCATATCTTATCTAAGTCGAGCATGCTAGACCTCATCAACTGGTATTCGCAATTTTGTTAACCTATCCCGTTAAGCCCATTGGAGCTAAGTACAGGGGTTCCGATAATGGTAGCGAGTAAATACAGAATCCCACAAGGGCTTACCTGAGAGGTAATTTGGAGAGTGGTTGAATATGTATAGTACAGGAATAGTCTTCTATCTGGGTCTATGAGAATTCAGGACAAGAAATCCATCACTGAACTACTTGGGGGCCTTTTGCCCAGAAAAACTGCCCGGAACCGAAAAACAGGGGAGTAAACTTTCTTCATGAGGTATCATACCATGTATGATACTTATATAATGAGAACCCGGGGCAAAGTAACCAGTCAAACCTCAACTTCATTCTCCATCATCAGAACAAACTAAACGCCTTTTTTACCTATGATACATGCTTTTTACTGTGTTTCTGTGTTTTTTTGAATATACTCAGGACCCTTCGTTACCCCCACCTCATAACATAGCTTTTAGTCAAAAGATAAAGCGTTCAAATCTCAGTGCCGCCTTAATTATTTAAAAGGCGACCTCAGATACTGCTATATTTTCACTTTGTAGTAGGAAAAATTAAAATATTTATTCAGCAAAGTAGTCCCTAAAGTCAATGAAGGGAAATTGAGAAGTTGGGGAATTGAGAGATTGGAGGGTTAGGGAATTAAAAAATAATAAATAATAATAAATAATAATCGGTGTTGTGGTTGTTGTGGTAGTAGGTCGTAGTGGGGTTGGCGAGGTATGATATGATACCGGAACAATGGTTGATGAGAGGCGATCGTTACGGGGCCCTGGTTTCGAATACTTACATAATTTGCGGCAGAATATACTTACCTGTGCCAAACTGCGCTTCGGGATGCAATGGCTACTGGTGGGCCGCGTTCAATCTCCGCTCCCTCCGGTCTTGAGCGATGGGGTCAAAGCCAGCTTTTAACAAGAGGGCCCCAGAAAGAAGTGAATTATACGATCAAACCGGCCACCAACCCTGCTGGTGGCAGCTCCCAACCCCCCCTTTCAAGCCTCTCTGTTTCTCTTGGAAGTAGTCGAGCTTCAACTCCACGCTGGAGAATCCTAACAAGGTATCAGCATGATATCTCATATCCGAAAAGTAGTTTGCAATCCAACCTTGTCCAGTTTGGAGAGGCGGTCTGCTGTAGTCCATGGAGTAGAGCCAGATTGTGGTGGAAGTCGCTATGTTGCTCGGCATGCTCAGGCATAGTCCTCTTCCTGACAAAGAACACCGGCCGGCGATGCAATGTCGTTGTTGATCGATCCGTTGCAGCTGGGATTCGCCGTGCGGAAGGCTACGGGAGTCAAAGGGACTGTGGAGAGGCTATGGAGGCGAAAGGGAAGAGCGGGAGTCGGCCTTGGACCCCCCCTCGCCATCATGGGAGAAAATAAATGTGTGGTGAGTGATGGCAGGATTTTATTGCTTTGACGCTTTAACGCATACACCTGCCCCGCCGTCAGTTTAGGAGGGAAGGGGGACGATGCTCCCAACTCACCCCAAGTCCCATCATCAATTGCCTCTGATTCCCACCTAAAAGACTGGACGTCAGCTCAGTGGCCCCCTGGCTATCATGAGAAATGTTCGTATCGTGATCCACTCAGCGTGATGTTAGGTCTGACCCACCAAGTCAGTATGCCGTTTACGGACTGTGGAAACATCGAGCTCACCGGTTTGGTAGCCCAGTACCCTACGTATAGGCTGGAAATTTAGCAGGTGGTAATTGATACCTATGATACTTGTACACACTTCGGGGTTTAGTCGCTAATAAACTCAAACAGACCGGTGCTCGCTACTATTCAGCTCTCGTTAGTCAGCAGAGAGATCAATACTCTAGCGTGTTAGCGAGATAATGCGGTATCAACCCACCTTGTCGTTGTATGGTAGAAGGGGGCCTTTGGGTCTTAAACAGCCAAATCCATAGCCAGGCGCACTAAACCGGGAGGGGCAGCTTGGACATCTTAGGAAAGTTTAGCATTGTTGACCCTGTGATGGGGACAATTCAAGTTATGGTGCAAAGCATCTACAATGTGTATCATAGCACAGCCGTAGACTAACCAAACCTCTCCATTACTGGAGTGCAAGGGCGGCCGATAGATATATCTGTCATGTGAAGTGTGATAACGACGACTCTTCGCAAACTGTCCTCAAATAATCGTCGAAGCCACCAACTCTTCCCCCAACACGTGACCTCAAACAGGGTGTCAGGGTAAGTTGAGCCGCACATTACCGACGATAGGCGATTTCGTGAGTGAGCTCCGATCCAACCTAACCACCGCGAATACCACCAACGATGAACTCCCTCACCACCAACGGCACCTGCAATTCGAACCGTACCTCTAGCGTCTCGCAATCTATTCTGTTGGCGATTTCCTTTTGATGCAAGCTTTGACGATGAAGACTTCGCTACTACCACTCCGCTTCCTACACCCCGCTTTTAAAGTCTCCCGGCGGTGGTACAGTGCTGCCAGCTCCGGTGCACTGGTAAAGCTAAATGTCCCGACAGATTATTCCGCTTCATCATAGTGAGCCCTCCCTTGCTCTCTCCTCATCCCTAATCTGCTAATAATCCCCTTCCCAGCCTCGCTCACACCCCCTCTCAAACCTACAACCTCCACACCGACCTCCCAAAACACATCCGATCTAGCAAAACTAAGCGCACAAACTACTTCACAGCTGTGAACGACGCCCTCCGCACAATCCTAACAACCGACGACAAATCCCTAATCTTCGGCGAGGATGTCTCCTTTGGAGGGGTCTTCCGGTGCACCAGCAACCTCACAGACTCCTTCGGCGGCTCCCGCATCTTCAACACCCCGCTGTCCGAGCAGGGCATTATCGGCTTCGCTATCGGTCTGAGCGCGTGTGGGTACACTGCTCTTCCCGAGATTCAATTCGCAGACTACTTATTCCCAGCGTTCGACCAGTTGCATAATGAAGCAAGCAAGATGCGCTACAGATCCGGCGGTGCGGAAAGCTTTAACGCTGGGCGTATGGTTGTGAGGATGCCAGCCGGCGCGGTAGGCCATGGCGGGCTGTACCATTCGCAGAGTCCCGAGGGCTTCTTTCTAGGGATGCACGGGATCACGGTCGTCATTCCGAGGTCCCCGGTTCAGGTAAAGGGCTTATTAATCGCGGCCGCGAGGGGCGCGGACCCGGTTGTTATCATGGAGCCAAAGATCCTGTACCGCGCTGCTGTCGAAGAAGTTCCATTGGAGGAATACGAGCTACCAATCGGTAAGGCCGAAGTACTCCAGGCTGGTACCGACGTCACACTCGTGACTTACGGAACGATGGTATACATCGCTGAAGCCGCGGCGAGAGCCGCCAAGGAGCGCTTCGGCGTTAGTGTAGAGGTCATCGACCTCAGGACCGTGAGACCATGGGATAAGGAGACAATCAGCAAGAGCGTTGATAAAACTGGCCGATGTGTCGTTGTGCACGAGGCCAGTCGGACCGGTGGTGTGGGGGAGAGTCTAGCTGGCGAGGTGCAGGAGAGGTGCTTCTTGAGGCTTGAGGCTCCCGTTACCAGGGTTACCGCGTGGGACACTCATATGCCGTTAGTGTTTGAGGGGTTTACGGTGCCGGATGTAGTAAGGGTGTTGGACGGGATCAAGAGGACTGTGAGCTATTAGTCTGATTGGTGAGTTGAGTGGAAGCAAGGACGTAGATGAATAGAATACTTGAGCATCGCCATTTCTATTTCCACCTTTCCTGTCTCATCCACCGCGTTCCCACTATCATTGTCTGTAAGTCTTTGCACCACAAAGTATCGGTTCCCGAGCATATCTCGTAAAATTCCAGAAAGACTCAGGCCAAGATGAGGAACGGTCATTTCACAATATTTCTTGGTAAAATGGGAGTTTTTCCCCTCGCCTGATTTTCCGGTAGCCTGGGGGGAAGTTATTGCACCATCAAGGTCTGTGTAGGGGGCCCCATTCCACTATCAAAGAGAAATCCCATTTCTAAGACTTTGTCTGGGTTTCTATGCATGCACTCACCCGCAAGTTGCACCGATATCTCCATGAGGTTTTTTTTCTCTCGCACCAACCATAGGATCTACCTTAGCTGTGATTTCAGTAGTGGATTGTGGATATATCTCTTGCGGATTTGTTAGAAATACGGTAGTCGCTTCTCGTGATCCTAGTCGCTCACTTCCTTGGTATTGTGCTGTGCGTATCACCCAGATGTCAATATGCGGATTTTATTTATTTATATTAATTTTGTTTATTTCCAGTTGTTGTCTGGCTAAAGGTTAGTGTTCTTGGCACAGGATCGATCATTGGTACTGTAGTCGATAGAGAGGTTCCTGTACAAGCATCATGTATATAATTGCAGCTTTGTGAGCCTGTCAGGATATCGGTCGGGGGTTCTGTACTAGTATTTGGCCATTTAGAGAGTCTCCGGACGCTTTGCATCTATTACTGTGGTACCTACGGTATCTTGGCACAAAAGCGTCTGGGGACATTTTAGATTGGTGGGTACTGTACCGTACGGTACGTGCTGAGATTAATTATTTTGTTTTTGCAAAAGGGTGGGGCTATCAAGCCGGTGATTGGTAACTTAAACTGAGAATGTGTTTATCTTTCTTTTTTTCCAACTGATTTATCAATGGTAGGCATACCTTGCGAGATTCTTTTATTACTTTAACAATACGGTAGTCGCTGAGTGTGAGGAATCCGCTTTTGCCTGCCTGGGAAGGGAGGAATCAGCTTTCCTATAATGTATATTATCAATGAGAGGCCTTCGGATCCGGCGTTTGTGATTTTTGGGCCCTGCCTTAGGGTGATAGCTGGGATTTCCCTGTATCTACTTGTACAGGGGCTTGATCAAAAAAGAAAAAAAGGAAGCTTAGGGGCTATTTTTTTCCCCTCGTCTATGTGATTTTCGAGTTGAATCGCGAGGACCTGGTTTATATGTCCTCAAGTCAATTATCGTGGCCTACGATGCTCTAATTGTGAAATAAATACCCAACAACTCCCTTCAGTTCGTGTTCCATAAATCAAGGTCAGCTTTTTGTAGTGGAGTTTATCCTAGATAGGTCTGTAGGTGAAGATGAATGAGTACGGATAAAGCCTGGTATATAAAAGCCCGGTGGTGCACATACTTCTGTTAGCCGAAGCTTGTTCACCGGAAGGGAATTTCTGCTAACAGGGCGTTATTCACTTCGTGATAGCCCAGTATACTCAGGGAGGAGAAGGTTCAGTGACCGAGCGAAGTTTGTAGGCATAGAGGCAAGCGAGTGATTCTAGTGACTGTTGGCGTAGATTTACTGCTAAGGTTATTCCGGCTGTATGCTGTCTCATGCGCGTTTGTCCCCTCTCCTCATTGACTGATTGGGTTGGGGCGGAGGACGAGCTGTGGGGGAAATGAAACCTAGGTCGGGTCTATTCCCGCCGTAAAAGCCAATTGTCAGTGTATCTTGTTTTCTAGGATGGTTCCGGTGAAGGGGGTTGGTAGTCTAGAACGCTGGATATAGAATAGGGGAGGAGAGAAACAGAGGGGATGGCGGGCACTAAACACAATTTTTTTTTTTTTTTTTTGGCAAAAAGTCGGATTCCGCAGGGCTGTTCGGGGGTTTGTCCCATCTACTAGGAAGTTTTCTACTCTAGTATGATACGAGGTCGTGTGTTTGAGGATCAATAGGCCTCCCGTGCGCTATTCAATTACCGTACTGTACGAATACAAATGGCTGAGCTCGGGTAAAGCCATATAGATGACAGCAAGGCTGGGGGAATAGGGGGAAACTTTTGACTTTGGCCTCCTTCGAACCTCCAGGACTCCGACTCCTCATCCCTCTGAGCCACCTGTGCTGCTACAGTACCCGGGTTACTTGGGACAGGTACGGGCATTCGGGCAGCCTCGTTGGCAGCGAATCTTGGGCCGGGGTAATTCTAGCTCACGGTACGGTAGACATTTCTAGCTATCAGTCCTGTTGGTGATGAAAAAATACAGCTCCTGATCTTTGGATCAACTCATATCATAATAATATTATTATAGGATCCGTGCGGCACTGGTATTCGATAGGGGAGGGAAGGATGGAGGGATTGGGTGAGGGATTCGCATTGTTTGAGAAATCTTTGATCACTTAAATAACAGCAACTTTTGATAACAACAGGTTAGAGATAAGTGGGCAATAACTTTGCATGCAAGAGTTTGATTAGTTCAAAGTTTCAAATAGCTAAAAGGCAGAGTAAGTTATGTAGCAATGTCATGTAGTAGGATTTTAATTTGACCTGTTAAAAAAATTAATAGTGGAAATATTTGGCAGATAGACGCCTTATATAAGAGGTTCAAAGGCTCCATTAGTGGTTAAAGTGTCAGGAAATCGATATCGAATTCTGTTATCATACCGTAGAAACTTGAATAATTGGACGGTGTGCTATGTAGTCCAAAATTCCCATCTCTGGAAAAGGGGCGAAAAACACAGCAAAAGCACAGCCACTTTCCCCCCTCCAGGACGGAAAAAAAAAAAAAAAAACCCTTGACGTTAGTGAGAAAGAGAGGAAGGCCGAACGACATTGCACACTGCCAAATTATTCAAGTTTTTACGGTACGGTATATAAGAAATTTTGTGTGGGTGGGGTACCGATACATAAATTATGCCAATCATAGAAATGCTTGGAGTGGATTACGGTACCTATGCGACGTTCACTACGGTTTCTAAAACGAATAAAATAAAATAAAGAACACAATAGAAGGGTTTAGCCAACCGTGCTGTTGGCATTCCGTGCTAAATTTGAGAGTTAGTTTCCAAGAAGATATGATGGTGGATGGTGCAGGCTCAGCCAACCTATGCAAGTCAAGTTTTCTCTTGCTTATGTAAGATGACAATGTTGTTGCGGTGCATAGCTTGGAATCTACTCCTACTGACTTGTATTAGATGTTTGCCTATTGGTGTGCAGAGTTTGTACCACTGTGCTAAGTATCACAGTTTACCACATCGTGTATCTCACATCAACAGCTGTCAACACATAAACACTTGTACTAGTACTAGTGGCGTTACCACGGCGAATAGGCTTGCTGCCTCTAGCAACAGAATAATTGTTATTTACCACGGGGGAGCCAAACCCGTCAAATGGATAGTTTTATTCGTGCTACACAGGTGTGATTGGTGGGGTTGTATAATAGGAAGGACTGGTGATGTCGTGACATTTGTAGAACAGGCTATGATACGACACCGTCTGATACAGCGGGAAATTAGCCAGAGCCGCAGGATTTTGGTTGTATGCAATAGCACTCCGTTTTACAAACGCCATGACATTGCGGGACACTGGTATGATATAACCACCACCCTTTCCAGTGCATACTATATCACGGCAAAACACGCGAGGCAAGCTAACGGATCCCCACGATTTTCCATGACATCGCTAAGTTTTAAAAAAAATATGCGGTAAATAGTAAATTTATACTGCCAAGCTCCCGTGGAGGATTTACATTGTCCGGCGATATATGCATGTCCACCAGTCTTGTGGTCACAGGGGCTAACTTACTCCAATTTACAAATACTATAATCAACCACGATCAGTGGGGGCTAGGCTACATTCACCTGACCCTGAATCACTGTTTAGGTAGCCACACAAGGATGCTGACCTCCCATGAAACGCTGCTGGGGTCAGAAAATCGCCTGACCGGATGTCGGAGGTCGCGCCCGAGAAGCCGGAATCGGGGGGGGG
>QFET01006941.1:0-12675 GCA_003316355.1 Tuber calosporum | reverse complement strand
CAGGTGGGGGTACTGGCGCTTGACTTTGGGGTCCTGAGGAGGATGCTACCGATCCTCTTGTGAAGTGCCTTCTAGTATCTCTTGGAAGCGAAATGGTCGCTAGCTAGGGTGAGCTGGTCTTGCCAGGAGTCCGGTCAAGGCCTTCTTGGAAACAGGGAGGTGTACTAGTACTGCAGGGTCAAGGTAGGCGAAGGGTGATCAGTCCTCTGCCGAAGATCAAAGGTATACTTGAGTCTAGGTCAAAAAATGTAACCTACTCCCAAGTATCTCGAGAATCCCAGAGGGACCCTGAAGATACTATTAGGATAGGGGGAGAAGCGTCGATGGATAGGTCTTCAATAGACAAGATAAAAGGTATGGAACTAATCGAGTGACCGTTCAACTTGTAGTATTAAAGATGATAGTCCTGTGAGGCTTGAGAGTCCGAATCCTTAAGGGATTGCAGGCTCTTTAAATACAAAAGATTGTAGCTAGGAAAACTAAACAAAAGCGCAAACATCCTGTCCAACAAACATGATAACTGGGGCAGCATAACAAGGTAACCATATTCCGAAAACAGAGGGTTATAAGTGACAGGATGGAGCTAACAAAACAAGTAATGGAATCCAAACAGGAAGGAACAAGAGATTGCTACTACTATACAAATCCAGTAGGTATAGCAGGAGGATAGCAATACCTAAATTGGTAGAAGCATGGAGGGGTAGTGATAAGCGAAACAAGGAAAGAATAGCCAGTTAGGAAGTCATAACCAAGTAGGGAGGAATAACCAAATAGTAGCGCTTATCAGGTATAAACCCAAATAAGTAATAACCAACATCAAGTCAGTAGTAATAGTAGAAACATAATAGGATTCCGTTACAACGACATTGCCATACACGCAGCCGACTCCCCCCACGCCACATCTCTGATAAAAGACCTGAAAAAGCCATTCGAGATCACTGACCTAGGGGAAGCTAACTTCCTACTCGGCTTGCACATAGCGTATACATCAGACGGCATACATCTTACTCAGCAAAAATACATCAAGTCAGTCCTCCAACGATATGGCATGGAAAACTCACGTTCCGTTTCAACCCCTATAACAAAAGGCATTCAACTTACGAAAGGGACCGAAGACATACGGATACCAGACCCCTCCATTTACCAATTGATTATAGGATCACTTATGTACCTCACCACTGGCACAAGACCCGACCTCTCGTATACGATTTCATTTCTTTCTCAATTTTCTTCTTGCCCATCTGATGCACACCTGAAGGCCGCTAAACACGTCCTTCGTTACCTTGCTGGAATGGAAAATATAGGATTGTTGTTACCATACCCAACCAATGCAACTCCCGCTATCGATGTCTATGCTGATGCAGACTTTGCCGCTTGCCTTGATACCCGCCGCTCCTTCTCAGGACACATTGATATCTTAAATGGTTCATGTATCTCCTGGCGATCCAAGAAACAGGCATCTGTCGCTACATCTGCTACTGATGTGGAATACATTGCTATATCACTGGCTACGCAACAAATCCAATTGTTCCAAAAAGGCCTAAACGATATTTGACTAAGTTTACCGATCGCTTTGCACGCAGATAATACCGGCGCTAATTTTCTTGGGACAAACTATCAAGTCAACGAATGTACCAAATACATCGATGTTCACTTTCACAAAATACGAGAAGAACTCGACCGCGGTTCGTTCACTTTACTAAAGGTTGAGTCGTCAGAAAACCTTGCCGATATCTGCACCAAAATCTTAGCAAAACCGGCACATACATGGTTGATGGGACTTCTGGGCTGTAGATAAGGAGGGGAAGTGTTGAAATTTCTTATTCGTTTTCATATGAATATTTCCTTGAACATATCATATATTCTCTTACTTGGTTAGTATTTCGGCAATACCTATTATACCGCATACATTACTACAGCTAGGATATACTATGCCTTTATTTCTGTTATATTTCATTATTACGATAAGGATTGTTATGTATATTTCTTTATCTGGGATTCAGGTTATTTCGCTTGCTTATCACATATTTTAATGGTTATGGTTCCGTCCTTTATGTCTTATCATCCACAACGAAACCCCTCACACCACTTTAGATTTTTATAAACTTTTAGATTTTCTTAGCAGGTTTTCAGGGTCAAATACATTCGCACTTATGTTTTTCCTACTGACGTTACAGTAAAACACGTTCGTACTTATATTTTTCCCTTTTATATTCTTTGAGATAACGGGAGGACGCACGCTTCTATATATAGGGGTTACCACCCACTTTTCTCGCTTAGAAGAATAAGGAACAGACTACCTACCAATCTACCTTCATAAATCTACCTCTCCTCATCAAGGCGTGCCTGCAATACTCGCTTAGTATTGCGTTAGTATATTCCGATAGATATAAGATCGTGCCCATACACATTTGAAAAAGCATTGCCACATTCGGCAACAGCTCTCATGACCTGTACGGTCAAGGGTGTTGGTATCGGATGCTCCGTAAATACAGCCTCAGCAGTTTAATGCACTGCAGTGGAGAAAGCTTCTGTTAGTAGCACTAGGTCTTCACTTTAGTTGATGGTATTCATCTCTACGATTCAGGAAAGCAGTTCCCAAGCTCTGGCTGGTTAGATCTTTCTGATGTTTACCTCACCCCTCCTCCTCCTCCTCCTGCCAAGGTTGCCTTAGCTAGTACTCTTTCTACCACCTCCTTCTTATTGCAGGTATCCATCTCCCCAGTAGGTTAAGGAACCTCTCTAGTAGCAACTCTCACAAACAGTCGTATTGCCCTTGTATCATGTGTACATATTCCAGTACCTCTAAAACAACTCTGGTTAGCCTTTCTTCTGTCTGATTACTTTCTTTTGATTTGATTCCTTTTGTATCTGATTTCCCTACCACGATATCTTGATATCAACACCCAGATTACTGTAGCATTGGAGGATCAGCAGGAGTGTGGCTAGGAGTTTCAGGGGAAGGAACAGGTCAATTATACCTCCGGTCAGTTTGCGGCATTGTTGTCAGAAAGCCCTAGGCTTCCAGGACTGCTGCAGGGCCACTAGATTCGTGTAGCTGTACACTCTCTGGCAATGATAGTGGCTGTGGGTTCCCAGAGCATCAGCACCTGCAGGAAGATTTCCTGTGTTTAAGAGTAATATCCTGACTAGAAGGAGACATCAGAGTTCAGACATATACCTAGACTGTTAGTACACTTGGTTGAACAGTAATCCAAGTTTTCCCCTTCGCTTGATAAATTACTCTACTATATTGCCTTTGTCTTCGCCTCTCAGCAGGTCTCCCTTAGACACCAAAGCGATTGCAGGCTACCGGTTAGGCTCTATTGTACAACTTTTCCCACAGGCTAGTGCCTGTTTCACTTTTTTGCAGCTTAGCAGGTGATATCTGGTTCTCTGTTTTGAAAACAGTACGCAGAATTAATCACCCTTCCTGTTTCTTGATAATTAGTTAGAAGCAGGAGGGCAGTGAGAGACTTCCTGCTGAGGTGCTATATTCATCATTACAGATAGAAGAAGTCAGACCACTTGGTCTGGAAAGATATCCGGACCTCCAAGCAGACTAGGGAATAACCCAAATACAGACCCTGAAGCAGAAGATGAGAATACACCTATACCTAGACAAAGTTTCCTACAAGCGGGTGGCCTTGATACAGCCTCAGAAGAGGGTCTTACTAAGAAGTAAATCATTCAAATGAAAGCCAGAGAATAGACATTACCTAGGAATCGAGACTAAGAATAAGAAGCATCTAGGAGACAGTCTTTGGAACCCTACCATGCTCGGCAGTGCCATTAAGAAGCGAGACACCACTTGCCAGATTCCCAGCCTTCCCAGGACCCTCTTGACCACCACCAGTACCTGTAAAGCGCCCTGTAAATCACTTGGTATGGCATACCAGACCTCAGCCTGGTCAAAGACCGTGAGGGGACTCAGGGAGGAACGGTATCACAGGCCTGCCGAGCTGCAAAACAACCTGAGGTACATTGTTCAAGAGATGGTACCTTGGTAATCAGTTAGACAGGGTAACTATTTTAGACAGGGTAACCCTGAGCCGGACTTAGGTAGGGTAACATAGTTGAATAGGGTAACCCGGAGTACTACTCAGGTAGGGTAACCTCATAAGGCAGGGCAACATATATTCACAATTAGGCCGGGTTACTCGGTTAGACAGGGTAACTGGGTAGCCTAATTACACAGGGTAACTGGTCAGGCTAGGTAACTGTAGAATCACTGGAAAGCATTGGTACGCGATATGTAAGCCATCAGGCCTCATATGATCATGTAACCAAATGGATCATGGTCGCAAAATCGTTTGTAAACCAAAGAGGTTTTTACACCAACCAGTTCGTGGAAATAAATATATGTTACGCAGACTTGGAATGCGTTAGAGCCATGCTGGGGGCAAGTTACCCTACATTAAGGATCTCATATATAACTGTCGATCGCAAGTAACCCTACCTTCAACATTACACGAAATGCGGCAAATTATGAGAGCCACCAGTGGGCGATTTGGAGCGAGTTGGTAAACTGCCACCGTGATAGGTGGAGAGGTTTGACAGTTGGTAAAAGGCTAACAAAACTGGGCCACTGGAGGTGGTCCTATAAGACCATATAGGTTGTCACAGTTCAGCAGAGAAATCTTGTCAGTAGGGTATATATAGGGTAGGCGACGGCTAACCCTGGGCAGGTTGCTAGTATTGACACCAGAAGGTGGTCCTGGGGTACCCTAGGTACCTGATATCCCTATAGGAGGTATGGGAGTCCCTTAGAGGGCTATATGTGCGTCTTGAAAGAACGGTAGTTCGTTCTGATAAAACTCTACAGTTAAAGGTAATGAAAGTCCCAGGACCATACAATAACTGAGAGACGTTACAGGACTCTGAGGGCATTCCGCCTTATCATGGCTGAGGTGGTTAACGAACTATCAGCTATGGGTAACGCCGATTTAGCCAACACAGTCGTACCACTCGTCTGGGGAGCTGAGCAGTCAAAAGAAAAGCTGCCAATACGCTAAGTAGATTAGGTTAACTACCAAGTTGGTTTAAATAGAAATGCTGCAGGGCAACTGAGTCTTAACATAGATATTGAGTTTCATGCAGTCTTGACAGTAGGCCACTGAAAAGACAACGATCGGATAGGCTTTTCTCATCTGCAGACATAATTGAGATGCATTGCAGAAAGCCAAATGGATTAATGAGACTCTCCTTATCTAAGCGATCTGAAAGTTCTGGCAGGTAATTCAACCAGAGCCAGGCGTTGATAGCCCTGAGTGGAGAGGGGTGCTCCAGAATGTTTATGAGAAAGGATGGGTGTCGATGGCCTTTATAAATCTACTCCAATAAGCGCGATCGGCACTCTACTCTGAAAACCAACTATCCTCTCGAAAAGACCTTGAATTCAGTGAAGCTTCGGCCTAACGATATTAAAATTGATCATTCGATTAAGACATCTTTATCTTTACCTTCTGTGAATAGTGCTTAAAGTCTTTTGGTACTGTCGCAACCGTAGGTTCCATCCATCTACAGGGTGCCCACGTTACAGTATATCGTTAAGCTCTTCACTCATGTCTATCTTGAGAATTGTTGTTCCTCGAGACCCCTTTGGTGATATCTACGAGTATCTGTACCCTTGTCTGGAACATGGTAGCCCTGGGTGAAAGTATTATGCCTGAAATGTCTCTTAAGCGATCACACCGCCATGCTGTAACCATTTCTGAGGCCCTGTTAGACTACGATGTTATCGTAGACCTACGAGGCTTCGAGTGGGAATCGGTTAGTAAGTTGATTGAAGCGGCACCAATCGAGGCGCTAGAGGAATGACAAATGATGTTGATCCCCCATTCAAGGGCACTGATGACATCAATCACGCACAAACCCTTTACGTTGGTACTTGAGTCAGTCCCGGAAGGGGTTACTTTTGAACGTTTTACCCACGAAGTCTTCGAGCAATACATTCTGCATGAAGTTGGGCGAAGATTCGCAGAAGCACAGTCCCTTTCCACCAATGCTTTGTCACTGACTAGCAAGTCCTTTTTCAATAGAACAAGGTCAACATGGCTACCGACTGGGTGAAAAAGGTTCTGAAAGCCTACTGCCAGCAAGTCATGACAGGGCATGCACTGAACAGTCATTTAGAGGCTCTCGAGTTGGCAGTGAAAGCAGGAGTCAGTATAGACTCCAAAGATGAATATATTATGGATCAAGCTCCTCCCCTTCTTCTGGTCCGAACTGGGCCGATTAGCTTTTCAGTGCATTTTGCGAGGGTAATGGCGGATGTAGACTGGCATCAACATTTGACGCTGGCCGCAAGGCTATTCTTGGGTCTTGGAGATACTCCAGGTTCATTGCTGCCATCTCCATTTGCTTTGGCTGTCGAAGCCCTTTTAGCCAGCCGATCACTAAACCCTTCTGGCGCGTTAAGAAGATCATCTAGGTTGACTGGGGTTTCTAAGGAAGAGCGTCCTGCAAAACCTAAATCTCAGAGGGTCGGCACCATGCTACTGGTGGTCCCGTCAATTCCATCGATAGTCTTAAAAGCTCAACGACTGTATGCGGTTGTACAGGTGACTCCTGTGCCAGCTATACCACCAAATCCAGTACCGCTAGTCCCTATGACAGCACCGCCGGCGCCGGCTAGGCCTACATGCAGGGCTGGATGGATAGGGTTTCCAGGGGAAACGAAATAGTAGACCATGGCCGATTGTTCCACTGCTTCCAGGATTAAGGGAGGGCCAGCTGCCGACGTTTTACACCATGAAGCCCCTTGCACAAGGCGGCTAAGTGACCCGTTGAAACACAACCCTGCTGGCCCGAAGTTGAAAAAGACTCATGGTCGTTTGTGCGATTCGGAAGTCCATAGGGATGTTGGGGCCTTTCCATGCTTCCAACAACTAGTTGAGAGGAGAGTGGGTAAGGTAATGGCAGCCAGAGGACCCCCATCCCTCGCACTTCCACGACAATCTCCCACTCCAGAGCTGGTAATCAAAGCTCGGAAGACCAGGTTAGTGGATTCGAGGAACATTTAGGCCTCTGCGGTAGAAACACCAACGGAGACAGTTATAAATGACCACAGGCAGGGGGAACCTTGGGCGAAGGCAGAGAACCGGGTAATTCCGACTCCTCGTGCCGTAGCGATGACTCCTCTTCCTCCCTGTTCAATTTAAGTCGATTTCTTAGTAGACGAAAGTCACAATGGAATGAGGCTAAGAAGCCCTGGTATGATGAGCAGTGTCAAGCCTTGACAGACTATCTATGGAAGTCCAACAAGAAATCCCATGCTTGAGAAAAGAAGGCGGAGAAATTGAGGATTAAAGGGTATAATGGTAACTCACTTGAGATCCAGTAATTCATCCAAGATGCGGAGTACTGAAGGACAACTATCGGAACTTCAGGTTATCGAATATGGACAAAGTCAGCCTAATTATCGCGCTTCTAGAAGGGGCCTCCAAGAAATAGTACAACAGCACACATTTACAGATTAGTCAGGATGCTGCTCAGGGTGCCAGAATTACCTTTAATACTTAGAACGAACAACGTACCTGATTAGGTTTCCGAAAGCCTCTTGAATCCAGTTTCAGTAGTCATTGAGATCAGGATCGCGCTCTTCGCGTGTGGACAGCTCTGGCTATGAAGCGAGCAAAGATTGACCAGTTTGTTGATGAGCTCATTCGGTTACCCAGTGAGTTACATTATGATTGGATCGCTGTGAAGGATAAGGCTCACATATGTATCATCACAGACCTCCGACATGCTTGGAGGCTTAAGACTTCAGACCCAGACGAATATATCAATTACCTCAATCTCCTGCACATTACGGGTTATTATCTTGACGATGTAGCATCTTTTAACCGCAAAGTTATTAGAGAAAAACACACTTCCCATGAGTGTAGCGACGAAAGGTTATCAGGAAGCAAGTGGCAACATAAGAAGGAGCATGGTCCAGGGAATGGTAATCCCAAAACTTGACAGCCTATAGGTAACCCCACCATTGTTAAGAGGACAGAGTATGAGGAGAAACACCGGAATATTCTGGTAACCCTTACTGACAAATGCCGTAAACCAAAACAATGCTCGCATTGTGGGATGGAGGGTAACTTCTGCAGGCAGTGTACCACTACCTAATCAGTTGTACCGTACATCAAACTAGCATGAAAGCGGACCGTTCCCGAAGCTGGGCATGGTACTTCGACTTTGCCCAAACACCGTGGCATTGAAGCTCCTCCTGTTGTGAAAACGGTTACAGAGCTGTGCAAATCACCCCCGATTTTGTAGGTGGATACCGATGGTACTGAATTAGTAAGCTATCATGACAATGTTAAAGAAACCTGAAAGCTGATGACCTCTCCTTGCAACTAGGCCTGGAGGAAAATAGTAGGTGGGAAGGAAAATTGGACTAGGTGAGTCCCCTCCTCCATATAAGATGACTAAGCTAACACAATACTGAAAGGCAGGATTTGGTTAAGGTTTTCTTTTGTAATAGATTATGCGAAGCTTAATTATATTTCCTTTGTTTGTTGCTTCATTTGTGGGAGACCGATTGAGATACTCCAGTTCCATTAGATTTTGTTGGTAATTTATGTCAATCATGCAGGACTTGATTAACAAATGAGATCAATTTTGCAAGTTTACCTGATGAGGGTTGAGTACCCAAAATATCGCAGGCGTGATAGTAAACACCCAAAACTATACATTTTATAAAATGAGATACATCATGATGCTTAAGCAAACACAATTGGTTAGCGAAGAAGGACCCACTAAGCGGTCGAGCCTAGTAGGCCTGCCGCCCTATACTATTTTAATAAATATCAACGTCTGTTTGTACTGGAATTATCAAAAGCAAATACTTTGTGGCGAGGCCTTACTTCTTCCAGATAGTGGCGCTACAGGTGCCGAGTTGAGCAGTGCCTGGGTCAAGAAGTCCCAGCTACCAAGTATATGTCAAAGATTACGGAAGCTAATATCTGATGCAAGTGGTAACCATATTCCAGGGTCCGGGAATCATTACACCAACATTGTTAGAATGAAGATTGTTTACCATGTGAATGACATGAGGTTCGAACTTGCAGATTTGCCAGATACCAAGATTGATGGCTATCTCCCGATATTGTAGTTAAAAGACTACTATCCCGACATTGAGTGGGATAAAGGTACTCTGTAGTGGCGCTCAGAATACTGTAAGGCAACGTGTCCAGTCACTAAGTGACATCGTGAGTTTATTACCAGTGAAGAAGTCCTAGCCGAGGATAGTAGACAGGTATATCTGTTGGGCATGGCAATGTATACAGTAGAGGACGGGAAGGACATTAGTCTTGTCTTACTCCCCAAATACAAGCACTAGGCAGATATTTTTAGCCAAGAAAAGATAACTGCCCTCCCCAAGCATACAGAGTTCGACTATGAGATTGCACTAGAGCCTGGGACTAAGCCAACCTCAGGCCCAATATAGCATCTTTCCAAAAGAGAGTTTGATATACTATATGACTATATCCGTGAGATGGAGGAACAGGGAAAGATTAGGCGGTCTACTACCTCTACTGCTGCTCCTATCCTCTTTGTACCATAGCCGCATGCTTTGCTGCGGTTAAGCATAGATTACCGAGGGCTAAACAAGTTCACTATGGTGAATAAGTATCCATTGCCCTAGTTGAATAAACTTAGGGATAGTCTCAGTAAAGACACAGTGTTCACCAAGCTGGACCTGAAGGATAGAGATTATCTCATCTGGATGGCGCCCAGTGAAGAATGGAAAACTGCCTCGAAGGGTCGCTATGGTCTGTATGAATATACGGTAATGCCGTTTGGCTATACATGGCACCATTTACCTTTCAGAGAATGATAAATAGCGTCTTCCCTGACATGTTAGACACCAGTGTCATTGCTTACATGGATGCTATTTTAATATATTAGGAGACATTAGAGGTATATGTTTCGCTAGTAAGGCAAGTGATAGACAGACTGTGAAAGGCAGGGCTGTGCGTTAGGATTAAGAAGTCTACATTCTATCCGAGGGGAGTTCTTAGGCTATAAGATATCTGAACAGTGTATATCTATGACAAGTCGGAAGGTCAAGGAGATTAAGTCTTGGAAGACTCCTCAAAGTGTTGACGACCTTTAATACTTTATGGGCTTTGCAAACTTCTACAGTTGATTCATTCAATGGTTCAGCAAAGTAGCTAGTCCGGTAATGGGTGTTACGAAGGAGGATGTGAAGTGGGACTAGTCGGTTGCATGTGAGTGGTCATTTGAACATTGAAAGGAGTTGTTCACCACCGGTCTCATTCTAACTCACTGTTAAGGGTAGCCGATTCTAAGGTCAAGCGAATCAGGCTAGGCTTTAAGAAATCAAATTGTAGACGGAGATTTTCTAGGAAGGCTCAAGATTTCAAGGTAGAACGTATGATATTGATAAGATCTCTTCTCCGTTGCTTGATGATGGCTAAAGCTCGCGAGGCACTTCTATATTTATATCCCGCGTCTGAGTGTTCGCGGACTACATCCGTTCTCCATACAACCAAGTATCTACTAACAATTTTCACAACAAAACCCAACAGCGAACCCCCTTTGACCCTGTAAGTTTTTCCCCCGCACAGCTAATGGCGTGATCAGAGCTCTTCTTTCTCCGAGGGTGTTCACACCTTCTCGGTAAGAGATAACAGCTGTCGTCCTGCTGTTCAAACTATGGCCGTCCAGTTTGGAACTTGCCAATAGTTTCTTAGAACACCAAGGGGCCAACTTGGTTGTCGACCAATACGGCTTCGTTCCGGTTCCCCCGGTCTTGCCGCTGGCTTTCAGGATGACTAGTCTTTGACGATCGGTCCAATACCAATTCGTGCTGGACTGGCTCTCCTTATCGACATGTTCCGATAGGCTTGCTTGCCTATGATAGGCATTCATTTGGGGTTCAGTACTATTCTCTGCGGAATAGCCCGTGTACCACTCCCTCCTAGGCTTCCGAACGTTGTTTTGGTCTCTTGACTTCAAGGGGAGGTAACTCTGCGAGTTCTTAACGAAGTCGCTTAGTTCTTTTTCCCAGGTGTAGCCAGAGATGCCCTCTTATATACCCTGCGGACAGGATCCGGTCGGACGGACGGCGACGACGTATACAGTGTTACGAGAGGTGCTCCAATATTTCTTCTTTTCTATGATTGTGAGCAACAGCACAAGGCGCCAGTGCTGTCGTCCGGGGCCAACGTCGGGGCCGGAGGGGGGTATTAATCTGTGGAGTTTCAAGCACAGAGCTCTCAAACTGCTCCTCTGGGCCCTTGTGGGAGTTATGTGCCTAACACGAGCTCCCTCCTCCGTGGTTTCGCCTCGAATACCTCTGGGCCCGATTTCCCCCTCTTGCAACAAAGTAAATACTATTATAATACATAGATCCATTATGAACTCGATAGGGTAGGGTGAAAATCCTGCCGCGTTAGCTTGTCCACGCCAGGAAAACCTTTTCCTATCATTCAACTTCTGCCCTGGATGGCATTTCCGGATTTTCCCTATAAAACTCCGCCATCAATTCTTTAGCATGCTCTAAATGCTCTGGTGGCTCCCAGGTATTTTCATCCTCTGAGCACCCAGCCCACTTAATAAAATATCGTATTTCAGGCAGTTGTTTATTCCGTCCACGCACCCGTCTTGTGTATGAGTTTATTTCACTCTTCACAATACGTTCTACTTCCCACTCCAAGTCTGCGTCAATCTCTTCCGGCTGTCTGGGTGGTTGTTCCCTCTGTGGCCTGGAGGAGGTGCGGTATGGTTCCAACAGGGATACATGGAATATCGGATGGATTTTCCATCGCGGTGATATTTCCAGTTTGAAGGCGCGGTCTCCTCTTTGCTCCAATACTTTGAACGGGCCATAGAGCTTCAGACTAAGCTTTTTCGAGGGTCGCTTAGTTCTGATGTTCTTTGCGTTGAGCATAACCTGATCTCTAGGTTTAATGTCAGGTTGTTCTTTTGCCTTCCGATCGTAATATTTCTTCATATTTTCTCGGGTTTGCTCTAACGCTTCTTTGGCCTGCTGGTGTATTGTCTTCATCCAGTGAGCATATAATTGGGCTCCAGGGTTTTGGGCTTCTCGTTCCTTCATCCATTCAGTCTGCGGGTGGAAACCATAGTTGGCATAGAACGGGGAAAGTCCATGTGCGTTTGTTGCCGAATTATTGTAGGCGTGCTCGGCTAATGGCAACAACTGATACTAGTCATTTTGATCGTAATTGACAAAGTTCCTTAAGTAACCTTCCAGCACTTGGTTGGTTCTTTCGGTTTGTCCATCAGTTAGAGGATGGTAGGCCGTTGACATTTTGCGTTTTATTCCGTGACTTTTGCAAAGTCATTCCCAAAATTCTCCGGAGAACTTTGCATCCATATCGGAAACGATTTCTGAGGGAAGCCTATGTAGCTTCCAGATTTCTCTTAAGAATACATTTGCTATATCCTTTGCCGTTGCATTTCCTTCCAGACCGATGAAATGTGCCATCTTTGTAAACCGATCCACAACCACCATTATTTGAGTTCGTCCTTGCGACTCTGGTAGTTGTGTTATAAAGTCGGTGGAAATGGATGACCATGCTGCATATGGCACTTCCAAGGGTTGTAATAGACCATACCTCGCATGCCGCTGGGACTTATTGTGTTGGCATTCGTCACATGAGCGGACGTAATCATTCATCCAGTTGGCAA
>QFET01006929.1:0-84046 GCA_003316355.1 Tuber calosporum | reverse complement strand
ACTACAGGAGTTGATCAGGACGGTTCAGGATAATCGACAGGAACAGACTGCGCGGAGGCTAAAAATCAAAACCCCGGATACATTTACTGGAGACCGTACAAAGCTGCGAGCATGGCTAGTCCAACTTGCAATGTACTACACAGTACTAGGATGGGGAGAAAATGAAGATGGATTAAAAGTGGACTTCGCTAAATCCCTACTAAGGGAATCAGCATCCAAATGGATTACTCCATATGTGGAAGGAAAGACCCCAGCAACATGGAATAACTGGGCAGAATTTCAAGCCACTCTACGCATTCAATTCGGCGATGTGGATGCTAGAGAAACGGCAAGATATAAAATCGAGAAAATCAAGCAAGGGAGCCGGAATGTAACTGATTTCTGGAACGAATTACGACTATTAGCAACAGAGGCAGAATACGACAAAGCAACCTTGGGGAGGGCCTTCTTAAGAGGCTTACATGAAGAAATTCAGAACGCATGGGCCATGAGAGCTCAAGACTTCACGACGACTGAGGAAATGGCGGTATGGGCCATTAATCAGGAAAACCGCTTGGACGTTATCAAACATGTTCAAGGAAGGTCTAAGACCAAAACATATGACAACCTCAGAAAACTACGACGGCACCTTCAAGACCCAACGGCTACAGGAGTCTCGAGGAGATCCAATGGACCTTGACGCGACTAGGCGTAGACAAGCTCTTAACATATCAAAGACCGAATATTGGAGAAGAAGATACAACAATCTGTGTATGGCATGTGTGAAACTAGGACACATGATGAGAAACTGCACCAACCCGAGAGATGAGAAAGAATACCCGGCGAGGACAGTCAGTTGGGTTCAGAACTCACGATGGAAACAAAGAGCTGCAATGCGCGAAATGGATCTCAAAACCGAAAAGAACGAAGAGGAAAAAGACGACGGTCCCCAATAAGCGATGGTCTGAGGGACAAGGGGAAAAAGAAACCCATCGAGATACGAAACTTCTATGCGGCACTAAACAACACGGAATCACTGGAACACGAAAACGACCATGTCATGGTAAAAATGCGACTACATGGCAGAGACGAGATTATCAGCATCAACGGAATGATTGACTCAGGAGCAACTGAGGACTTTATTGATAAGGAGGTATGCGAAAAGTACCGCATGCCTATGGCGAAAGCCAAACAACAACGAGAAATTTACCTGGCGGACGGCAAACTCAGCGCGATGGGTCCAGTTACTCATACGACGACAGTACCTATGGAAATCGGTAGCCATAGGGACAGGATTACCTTCCAAGTGGCAAATTTACAAAACCAGGAAGCAGTTCTAGGAATGCCATGGTTGAGAGAACACAGCCCCTCGATTGATTGGGGAAAGGGGACCATCACGTTTGATAGTGAGAGATGCACGACCTGGTGTATAAAAGAGTCACCGAGGGTCTTTACAGTCCCAGACGCGGAAGCCGTGGAGGAGAACTTAGATATGAAGTTCTCAACGGTTCAGGCAAAAACGGATAAACAGATCCTAGTCAAAAAGTTGACTAAAGAGACAACGATGCCTACGAGAGGGTCATTGAGGGCGGCAGGACACGACCTGGACGCTAGCGAAAGAGCAACGATACGAGCCAAAGGGCAAGAGGTCATCCGAACCGGAATAGCCATCGGATTACCACAGGGTACTTAGGGGCGCATCGCACCACGAAGCGGGTTAGCAGTCAACAACAGGCTTACAACCAACGCGGGTGTAATAGATGCGGATTATACAGGTGGACTGAAGGTAGTAATAGTGAACCTCGGGGACGAAGACTATATAGTCAACGCCGGTGACAGGATAGCGCAACTTATATGCGAAAGATACCGGGACGGGGAATGCAAGGAAGTTGAAGAACATGCAAAGACTGAACGAGAAGACAAAGGATTCGGAAGTACGGACCAGCAAAGAAACCGGGACAGAAACGAATCAGAGGGAGCCCGGGAAGAATCAGAAACGGACCAGAAACGAATAGAGATCTGCGAGATCTCGGCCCAAGCCTTTGGGAAGTTCTACAGAAGAGGAGAAATCACAGGCATTCTCAAGTGGAACCAGGAGGACGGCCAATGCGATTTGAAGGCAATGAAAGTCAGTACCGAGCTGGCTATTAAGGCCAAAAAGTACCAAGGGAAAGAACCCTTGGAACAGATGATACCAGAGGTATATCACAAATATCTGGATCTCTTGGAAGAGAAAGAAAAGACCACGTTACCGCCTTACAGAGAAGGAGTGGACCACGAGATTAACCTAGAAAAAGGAAAGACAATCCCAGCAAAGAGGTTATATCCACTAGGAGTGGCGGAACTGGAAGAATTGAGAAGCTATTTGAAACAGAACCTGGAAAGGGGATGGATACGAGACTCCTTCGCGGAAACAGGAGCACCCATCCTTTTCGTCAAAAAGAAGGACGGAAAATTACGACTATGCGTGGATTACCAAGGACTTAATGAAGTCACGAAAAAAGATCGGTACCCACTACCTCTCATCGGCGAGGCCTTGGACAGGCTGAACCGTGCCCGATACTTTACGAAGCTTGATATTAAAGATGCATACCATAATGTGCGGATCAAGAAAGGAGACGAATGGAAAACGACATTCGCGACACGATATGGTACCTACGAATACTTGGTAATACCATTCGGCTTGACCAATGCACCGGCAACATTCCAGAGATGGATCAATCAAACGTTACACCGATTCTTGGACATATGCTGCATAGTATATTTGGACGACGTACTGGTGTACCCAGAAACAATGAAGCAGCACCAGAAAGACGTGGGAAAGATCCTGGAAGCGATTGGAAAATCGGGAATGAGAATCAAGCCAACTAAGTGCGAATTCCACAAGACAGAAGTGGAATACTTAGGATTTATTATTGACCAAGAAGGGGTCCAGATGGATCCCATCAAGAGGGCAGCCATATGGGAATAGGCAATTCCGAAGAACAAAACCGATATCCAAAGATTCATGGGATTCTGCAACTTTTACCGAAGATTCATTGAGGGGTTTAGCAGGACAGCAAAACCTCTATACAATATGACAAAGAAAAATGCAAAATGGGAGTGGGGTACAGCGGAAAGCGAGGCGTTCGATACGATGAGACAAAAAATAACGTCCGCACCCGTACTCACCCATTACAATCCGGAAAGACCGATTATGATAGAAACAGATGCATCGAAATATGTCTGTTCAGGAATTCTATCGCAACAGTGCGTAGACGAGAGATGGCGACCTGTGGCATTCCGATCAAAGACAATGACGAATGCGGAATGCAACTACGATATTCACGCCAAAGAACTCTTGGCCATCGTACAGGCACTCAAAGAATGGAGAAGATATTTGTTGGGAAGCCATCACAAGACAAGGATCCTCACTGAGCATAAGAATCTGGTCCCTTTCACGACAACAAAAGATCTCAATGAACGATAGATCCGGTGGAGCGAGAAGTTAAGCCAATACAATATACAAATCGAATATCGGCCAGGAAAGGAAAGCGGCAAACCAGACGCATTGACAAGAAGAAGTCAAGATGCACCAGAAGAGGATTACGACAGGATCAAACAGAAACAAAGGATCCTATTACCACAAGAAAAATACTTTGAGGAGATAAGCATTCAAGAAATGGATATGGTTAGCTTTCCCGGAGAGGAGATGAGAACTCTTAAGGAACAGAGCGGGAAGGACCCGCACATACAAGAGATAAGGAAAGCACTCGAACAAGGAATAAAAGAAATGAAGGATGTAGCCCTGGGGCTATGCCAATGGAAGGATGACTGCCTATGGTACCAGAACAAGATTTGGGTACCGGAAGAAGAGAAGATAAGGACAGAACTTATCAGAAAAAAACAACACATTTTACAAGCAGCACATGGAGGGACAGCAAAGACCAGCGAACTCATCAGTCTCGGTTACTACTGGCCCGGAATGCAGGAAACGATCAAGAAATATGTCAAGAACTGCGACATTTGTCAAAGAACGAAATCATCTCGACATGCTCCATATGGTCAACTACAATCCAACGAAGCACCATATAAGCCATGGAAGTCGATATCTATCGATTTTATCACAGATTTACCACAATCAGACGGCTAGGATGCTATCTTGGTAGTCATCGACAGACTGACAAAAATGAGTCACTTTATTGCATGCCGGAAGGATATGACTGCAAAACTATTCGCGCAAACCTTTGCAAAAGAAATCTTTCGGTTACATGGATTGCCGCACGATATCATCACCGATAGGGGAACACTGTTCACCTCTGACCTAGCGAAGGAGACAGCCCAGAGGTTGCGAATCGAGAGGAAACTAAGCACGGCTTAACACCCGCAAACAGATGGACAGACAGAGAGAACCAATGCCATCCTGGAACAATACCTGAGAGCATACGTCAACTATCAAGAGGATAATTGGAACGAACTATTACCTATTACGGAATTTGCATACAATAACGGACAACAAGAAACAATTAAGACAACACCCTTCTTTGCAAACTATGGACAACACCCGAAACATGACACCAGTGGTCATCTGATACCGGATCGGAAGATTCCGGCGAACGAAATGAACCAATGGCACGATACCATACGCGAGGAAATGGTGGCGGCACAACTTCGACATAAAGAGAATTACGATCAACACAGAAAACCCGATCCGAATTTGAAATCAGGAGATATGGTATGGTTCCTACCAAGGAATGTAAGGACCACAAGACCATGCAAGAAACTCGATTACAGAAAGATGGGGCCCTTCAAGATCTTGGCAAGAGTGGGCAACAGTGCATATAAGCTGGACTTTCCCCCATCGATGAGAATACACAACACCATCCACATCTCACTTCTCGAACCCTACCAAGACCAAAGATTCCCATCACAGATCCAGTCACCCCCACCACCAATTGAAATCGAAGGGGAAACAGAATACGAACTTGAAGAAATAGTCGATTCACGACTACATTACGGAAGACTCCAATATCGAGCGAAGTGGACAGGATATTCTCCTGATCACGATAAAGTTTGGTACCCAGCGGAAAACTTCGAACACGCAGAAAATGCAATCAAACACTTCCACGAACGATACCCAGATAAACCAAGGCTGGGAGGAAATCAAACAAGAAAACATGAACGACGGTTGGGGAGACCCAATGCGAGAAATCACTCCAACTAGCCCCGGCCACGCGATGGTAGAGGACAGGCAAAGGGCATCAGAACACAACGCGATGAGCTGGCTGGCATGCTATGACGAGCATTGCAACGTCCATAGAAAAGACAAGGAAGGGGCCAGTTATTGGCCAAAACAACCACATGCAGAAACAAGCTGGGAGGAGTGCTACCGAAATAATTGTCGAGCCCACCGGGATGCAAAGATCCGGCCAGGATACTACCCCAAGGCGTGGGGTAAAAGAGAAGATCTGAGCAGAAAGGATGCTCAGCGCACGGAAGCCAGGAGGGGACGGTTGGAGAGGGGCGAGGAAACCCCAAACAACGATACCTGAAGCCAACACACGCAGGCAGATATCGAATGCCTCCAGAGAAAAATTTCGGGTTTAGAAATCCAACTGGATGAGGCCCAAGGAACGATCAGACTCCAGGAGGAGATCCTCGAAGCGCAACAAGCCACCATTGCGCACCAAAAACGAACTATCGAGGTGGCAGACCTGACATTGGAGATGGTCAGGAAACAGCTACGTACAACGGAACAAATTTTAAGGAAGTTCTGTCGCAACGCGAGAAGATTTGGGAACCAAGTGATGAAACTTGGTGAATAGCTGGATGGGACTCAACCTGAGGGGAGAGAGGAGCTATTGTCACAAATCGTGACTTAGCAATATGGAATGTTTCACATGACTCACGATTTGTGAGATCATTTATGATTATGATGTTTGATTTGATTTATTATTTCATGACTCACGATTGTGAGGTCATATGATGTCATGACTTTCGCAACTGACTACAAGTATGAGTCAGGGGTTTCACGCATGTGACGCGATTAGCGCATATGACCTTTTATGGAAATTGGATACTATGGGGATTGTATACTATGACTCAAATTGTGAGTCATAGGATGTTTGTTATAATATGACTCACATGGCAGTCATAGAAAAGAGGTGACTCATAGTAAGGTCACCAGGGTTAGGGTTGTGGGAAGAGCGCCTATATAAGGTGGGCCACGGACACAGATAGCTAGCTCTTCACGCAACCACCTAAGTAACTTCCTATGTTATACTTTCACTATTAGCTCAATCTATACTTTATTCTTATTACGACCATCCGTTTATATCACCGACCGAAAGGTGATTCGAGAAACGTATCGCTAAGGAGCAGTCGCACGGGCTAGGAGTGAAAGGACTCAGCGTTCCCTAGGCGACATAAGGCTACAAGACCTGAAGAGAGGTAAGACGAGTGGTACGTATCGTTACCTGTTGCAGTTAAAGGAGATAGTGTGCCTTGTCCGGCAGACTAAGGATAGGTTTGTAACACAGAGTAGCAATTCCTGTCACTCGCTCCTGAAAGCTCAAGAATATCCCTCGCAGCAACCATATCAGTATCCTGGCATGCAACCTATAGAGTGATAAAATTACTATGTAACTTCTCTTGAGTTGAGAGTAGAGAGCCTATTCCGGGCTCAGTTCAACTACCTGCTAGGATACCTAGTTCTTTAAATATAGAGACAACATACAAGTAAAGCAATATTAAGCCAATATCTTTGAATAGCGACTACAAGCCAAGAATGTGAAGCAGATATATCTATCATCGATAGATAATAGCCCATATCAATCAAACGATACTGCCTTGTCCCTACCCTCACCTGGCAACAAATACTACAGACTTGCAAATCTCTTAAATCCTCCGTTCCAACCCCCCACTTCACAACCTTTGACAGCTTGTGCATACCTGTTCAGTCACCCTGAACCTCACGTGAATTCATCAAACATGATAAGGCCCAGACCTTCTTTCTTGCCTTCTACACCTCCATCATGGTAATATTCCGCCCACCTGTTATGTAACTCTCCAGAATGACATTGTTTTCTGGTAAGTTCTAGAGACCATGAACAAACTACACTATGCAATCGATGATGTCCTCCTCATAGTGGAAACTCCCATTGGAGCTTTCCACCTCTATATATCGTATGGACCTTTGAAAATGTGGGTATTTGTGCAGAATTTAATTAGTAAAAAGGTTTATCCAATCCTAGAACTCATCACAGGTAACAAGTCCTTGAAGTATGGCATTTTATTTCTTCTTGTGGCCTAAAATGTGCAAGGACTTCATAGCCTACTATGGCACTTTTGATTAATGCCAGTTCAATAATGAGCCTACTACAGTTCTGACAGGTAAATCTGTGACTAGACAAGAGCCTGACAAAGCCTACAGAACCCTAAATCGATTTTACTAGCCCCTACAATAACTCGATCAACTTGGCATCTATTTTCGCTATCATAGTTTACCTGATCTGCTTCAGGAATCTGATACCCCTACTGGAGTATGCCACCTGTGAAGAGGTATTAACAATGTCCATAAGACAATGTTTGATGATCGAGAATATAGCCTATGTCTAGGACTCAATCAAGACTCACGCTATGCCTCGTGGTGTTGGCCTCTGATGATGAAATCAATGAGAATGCAAGTGTGGATGGATAGATAATACAACCAGCAAATTAATAGGAAGCTACAAAGCTGGTATTTCACTCATAAACATATAATAAGGAACTTCATTAACACAACACAGTACACCTAGTCTAATGGCATCCCAGCGATACCAGCTGAATGAATTGTGCTCCTGATAAATCCTTATAAATATCTGCCTAGCCAGTACTGTATTGACATCCATACACCACCACAAGATGACAATGCAAGAAGGTAGAGCCTCCTTCAGTTGGACCCTTCATAGCCATAGAGCCTGACTCTAATAGCGATAATTATAAACAAATATTGTTCAATGTAATAGAGCGACAGCAGCCATTCATGGATATATCATGACTTAAGGAATATTTTAAGAACTATGCCAGTAGATTTGGATCCACGAGGATAGAGAGGCAGGCTACTCTACTTCTCAACAATGCTGAGGAATGGAAATAAGGGGTGATAACAGATTCTCGTCTACAGAACAAATTGTATTTAAACCTGGTATATCAGAAAGTCTATTAGTATACTGGGAGGTCAGGGGAGTCTATCGAGACCCGGAAGAACTCTATAGATATCATAGCATAAAATTGGGATTAAATTCTCAAAATAGAACTAATGCTTGGTATATTCTCCTAAACTGTCAGCACCTCTTTGGTTCTTTTAGGAATTTCAACTATCCTCTACCCCAGAATCATAGTACCGAATCATTTATCGCAACATTATAACAATGTAGAATACAATTCTTCAGTCTCAGAGCATAGCTACTTCCACAATGATAATGATTTCCTGCTTTGGCCTTGGACGAGCATTGATAATGCCTATAACCTTAGCAGAAGAGAGGTGTTGTTCAGATTTGGACAGGTGAAATATTCTGGTACCTTGATTACCACTCTAGTTATACTATAGTTTGTCAGATTCCATCATATTATTTGATTTCTTTATTATTTGATTTCCATATGTGATTCTCTAGATTCCTGTACTCAGATTATACCTAATGTAAATGATCTGGCAGATTATGCCACTGGTGTTCACAGGGTAGGAACTGGTTATCTATACTAGTCGTAGGATAGAGGTTGGCTTGTGAGAATACTCAAGCTCACCAGGAGTCCGGCAGGGCCACAGGATTCAGTTAGCTCTAAACGTATGAGATTTAACAGTTGGTGCTGGTTTCAATTTCCTCAAATCATAGGAGAATGATATCAGCTATTTAAGCGTAGTCTCCTGGCTTGTAGAAGATATCATAATATTGACAGATGTATGGACAGTGACTACAGTTAGTTGAATAGTGTTCCTATTGTTCCTTTTCACTCTATAAACTATTTTATTATTCTCTGTTTATCTTCGCCTCCCACCAGGTATACATTCGCTCCACTAGTGATATCTGGTAACCGCAGAGGCTTTATTGTATAATCATACAGACAGGCTAGGGCCTGTTACAGGTGTGACGAAGAAACCATAATATTCACGATATTTATGACCTGTGGTTGGCAGTAGTATGGTTGAGTAATACCTTAGGCATGTAGCACCATGTACCTTTTGAACCTATGGCACTATAGCCAGGAAGCTCTTGCACCTCTAAACTGCCCGTTTTAAACTAACTTCCTTTTACACATTATAAACAAGTTAACCTATTCCCCTCTCTACCATATTACCCTTTCTCCCACTACCTATAGCGTATCACTAATGTGTGCTGCACAACAAACTGTCCCCTTCCATTCTGGACCACTGGCTCTCTGTTGTCTATTCTCAGAATACAATATATATTTAACCTGTCTTGTACCTAATCCTTTTAAAGGCCTTAGAATATTCTTACCAGGGTGGTTACATCATCTATGACTTGAATAACTACTTTGTAACATAACCCTGATATTGCTCAGTGAGATTTCCTTTCCTCCACTCATTCTATATATCCTGGAATGAGACTTTCTGTTTTATAATTCTCTACAATCTCATTCAGCCACGTATATTGGCATACTACCTAGTGTAGATTACAGAAATTAGCCTGAAGACCACTTTCTATTCTAACTTGATACTCTTGCTTGTACTCAACAACTTTATTAAGCAGTCCACTACCACATTCCTATTCTTTTACCTATCCATGACTATTGCTATCTGTCACCCCTATAGTTATTCCCTGTTACTCATTCGTACTTTTTGTCTCTCCTATGCCTAATTCCTTCTTACTCTACATTTTCTATTGTCCTTGTCTGGTGGCAATTAGTTTTTAACTTTATAGTTTGTTTCATGATATATTTTTTATTTGTTATTAGTTACAACTTGGTTGCTTCAACTTATCCTTTAAAATGTACTTTCTTTACATAATGGTACCTAATAACATATATGATATGATCCAGGACTACCAAATTTTGCAGTTATGCTTTTCAAAATTAGATTATTTTATATTTAAGATAATATCAATCTCATATCTCATACTGAATGCAGTTGTTATGCCTTAACAAGTAATATATGAAATAAAAAGCTAATATCACAAAAAAGTGAAAAAAGTTCAGAACTTTGGTTAATGTAAAGGGGACACCATGTCAGTAGGTGGATCCAAGGTTGCGACCGCACCAAAGATTCAAAGTAAAGTTCACGGAGGGTAAAGACAAAAGTAAGGAATCATTATATAAAACCGATAATCGTTAAGATGAAGCTTTACTCCATTCCGGTTTTTCGGTACAGGAGAGATAGTTATTGGAGGTGGGTGCCTATTACTTTTATTTAAGTAGAATTATAAAGGCTATCGACACTCTTCCCTAGTCCTACCCTATATAAGAACCCTTCTCAACTCCAGGTGTATCAACGCCAGACTTCGTTCAGGGTAAGCTTCGGATGTCTGCAGAATACTCACATAAGTAGAGTCTACCAACCTGATTGTTTTGCTACCATGTATCACATTAATAAATATGAGAGAACAAAACCTTTCACATTGTATTCGAGTCCTTGGCCAACTCTCTGGTCAGAATGAGACTCCTTATCTCAGTTAAACTATGTTGAACAGCGTAGATTCCACATAGGCAAATGAAGTAGTCAACCCGGTTTACTAGGCAATTCAGACGCAATTCTAGTGCTTACTTAAGTCCTCTACTGAGTGAACTTACAAATTCGTGCTAAATGGGCACTGCCTATTGCCCATAGTTTACTAACCACCTCAACCATAATAAGTGTCAAACCGCTCTGAGTCCTGTAACGTCTCTCGGTAATGGTCTAGGTCCTGGGTGCAGAGCAGTGTTTGAGTTGACGATTATCCAAATAAAGTTTGCTTTGTTCCTGACATATCTAGGAACTCTCATATGGGCACCCACACGTCCCATCGGCATATTAGGTACTTTGAGGAACATTAGGGTGCTATGTGGTGTCAATAGTGACTACATTGCCTGGGTGGAGTGTTGCCTACCCCATTGTATATACTGCGCACACGCTTTCTCCCCCGGACTAATGACATATACTGTATTGGATAGCCACCTCAAGGGGCCCAGTTTTGTTAGCCTTTTACCAACTGCCACACTTACCCACCTATCTCTATGGCGTTTTCCCAACATGCCAAATCAAACTCTGGTAGATTTCAAGATTTTTGGCATATCCTATAACATTAAAGTTAATATAACTTCTGGTTCATGATCCTATATATAATCTCTAAGGTGTGATAACTTGATCAAAGCATATCGCAAAGCCAGTCCGGAGTCCCTATAACCTAGTCTTATCTTACAGGACAACCCTGTATATTGAATCTCTTATTTATGCTAGATTCTACAATGATTAAGTAACTGGTTACACAAACGTCAGGTGCTTTCAGAGTTCTACCTTGCTCAACTAGTTTTCAATGGTGCTTTAAGTTCCTATGACTTGGCAGATACCCTACCCATATCACGTAGCAGGTCATACTGCCTAACTGGTGTCAAGAGCTATCGTGTCTGACTTGGCGACCATACCTAACTAGGTTCCCCAAGATTTTTCCACTCAATGTATTTGCTGTTCCATGTATCTATTACAGATCAATTATAGGGTTCTTTGACAGTCCCGATTCAGGCCACTGGCTAGGCAGAGGTTAGGAAAGCTATAACAACTGATATAAAGTAGACTTACAAAACTCAGCTCTTCCACAAATTTGTCCTCAGAATTAGGTATCTGCAGTATTCTCATAGGGCTTGCTTTCGCCTAGCATAATTACTGACCTGTTGGTCACTTGGCTTGGAGGTATACAGATGATGAAACTTAACTAAGGCTCCAATTCTCGTTTTATATCCTCATCTCGAATAGTTGATAATAACTTTCTTACGAAGGGTATCCTTCCTGTTATACCAAATCTTGTATACACTTTTTAGGGACATTAGCTGCGGCACGTCAATACCATTGAAGTTGACTATGGGGTCGACTACATAGAGTTGGTTTGCGTCATTTATCTCTGGTACAGGTACCTCTATTGCAACCTAGCGAAGGTTTCTTTTCGGTACCACTATAGGAGTTCCATGTTGGAAACTGCATAGATTGTCCCCCCTGCAGTGAGTTTCAGCTCATAGGTGCATGTTCCTATTTTCGTTTATCTACCAAGGGGCTAGACATCTAGTAGGCCAGATTTTCAAGAGGTCGCTTATTGTGAATCTTTCTTCTATATATATAACAGTGGCAGCTTTCTTCGCTCTACCTGGGGTGACAACTTCCAGGGAGACAAATTAAGGAGATGGTTGTCACTTTTAATCATGCAATTCCCATTGTTGCTTAGGAGCCTCATTAGTATTTTACGAATTTTATTCCAAGTGGGTTACCACTCCCTCACCATAATCTTGCTCTTTGGGTGAATTCCATAATGATAACAGACGGCTACACACCAGTTGGTTATAGTGACAAACCTGTCGTGTAACTCTAAGGGCGACACCTATGACGACCTGGATAGAGACATAATATATCTCTGTTCTGATAGCGTTAACAGGTTACCTCAATCATCAGGCATTTATAAATAACAACTTCTGAAGTACTGGTCCAGAATTGGATACGTCATCTCAGATTGATCAATAGTTGCACAGTGGAAAGTGGTAGAGACCACCAGTTTGACTTGAAGTAACACTAGTAGGCTAATCAAATACTCACCGATGAATCTAGTATTGTAGTCAGATATGAAAGATACTGGGAGTCCACAAATCACTGTTCTCCCAAGGGGAAAACAAGAACCGTTTCCTTTAAGGGGACTTGGGGAGACCTGGGGATAGGGTGAGGGATCTTCAAAAATCTATCAACGTTCATTCAGATCTCCTTATAGCTCGCTTATACTAGTAAGTCCACCATGTAGTTAATGGATATTATATTCTAAGGCCTCCATAGAACCTACATCTTTTGGATCAAGTTTAATCGCCTTTGCCTGGTTTTCTTACTTCGTTAAAACATATCACTGGTACGAATACATTATATTACCCGTGTCCCCTTTTGGGCTAATTGAACACCCCTTTTACTCAGACCATAGTCTTGTATGTTCCCAAATATCCAACAATGCGAGAATCATACTTGGCCTATATAATTGTCTACTTTAAAACCTTGTTTCATGCATACCATAGGTTCTTTTAGGTAAACAGCCTCTTCTCTATCTCAAACCTGATGTCAATCATAGTTCCCTTTTCTGCCACTGAGGTGAGGACAGCATGGATATCGGGGTATTTTTCTGGTGGAATTTATAGGGCTGGTGAGAAATTTGAGTGCAAGCGAGAACCCAGAAAGTTCGCATGCAGTTGGGGCGCAGGAGGTAACGTTCCAATTGAACGTGCTATTGCCCGTGGCAATAAACTGTTTGTGGTAGTTGATCACTAGCACCCTCTGGGTGGTAGTCCCTCTACAGCGATAAATAATATCACTTTTTTTTGTACATAACTTTGCATTAAACTACCTAGATGTTAAACGGTAGGAGGAATTCTGCCCACCAATGTTAAATGCAGTTAAAGATATTTGTAGTATATAGTTACACTAACTTGTTATAGTCCCAGTCCTTGGATGCAGCTACCTTTGCTGTCATCCCTTTCTCATCCATATTGTAGTTTACTCCGTTGGGCAACAACTTCCTGCTGTGATAGGCTACCAGATACCAGCTTTAGTAATTATGGACTTACGAGAGTTCTGTTTATAATGTGAAAACTGTAGCCAGATTTGCCAACTTAGTTGGACGAGAGGCATAAAATTGAGTCAAAATGGACAAAGTTGTAGAAAACTACTTTAGATGTTCAAATTACTAGTCTGAAGCAAACGACCAGTCCCATATTACACACTTCTTACTCATATTTGTTAACCTTTTCGCAACCTTGCTAAACCGATTTATTAATAAGTGGTGGAAGTTTAAATAGCCCTTATAGCATGGAATGTCGGTTACATTCTGAGTAGTCTCCACGCCTTGATCCCATCAACAATTAGAGTCGTCATAGATATCACATACTCAGATATGTTGTAGCCCAGGAAACAACTTATTATTGATGGGAGGTGGACTTCCTTATGCTAATGCAAAGACCGGACATTCACCCTCTATCCATGACCGGACAGACCTGTGACAGATATTGTTGAATTGTCTCAGATTTGAAAAGGATGTTATCCATATAAGCAATGTACCTGGTATTAAGCATATAGTTGAATACACAATTGATCATACTCTAGAAGATTTATCGTCAATTACATAATCCTAACCACATCACCCAATACGCTATAGGCCATCACCTCTCTCTAAGCCATTTTTCAATTACAATCTTGTAGGCTTCCCGACTAGATAAAACTCTGTATACAGGTCAAGAATCGTGAATACTGTGTCTTCCCAAAATTATGTGTAAGCTCCTTCAATAAGGGCAACTAATACTTATTTTTTATACCAATCTTGTGAAAACTACATTAAATGATGCATGTGCAAAGTGTACCTTCTAGATAATGAATAAACAGAATGGGGCTCCGGCAGTTGAGCTAGACCTCCATGTGTTCCTAGTTTCCTCCATTTCATGGCCGTAGTCGTATAAGACATTAACTCATAGTCGAAGAGAGGATATATTAGCCACTGAGGGTGGTTTAGTTCCAGGTTCGAGCTCTATATTGCAATAAAACTCTGTATTCCTAGAAAGCACACTTCTATTTTATTGACTGAAAATATCCGCATAATCCTTGTCTTCAGGGACTAGATTGCCCTGATATCCTTTGTTTATTCCCCAGTATCCAATGTCATTCCTAACTCATATACCTGACTACAGTCATCAGCTATGATATCTTTACTTGTGATAAACCCTATATGTTACTTAGCAATCAGAAACTTCATGCAACAATACTCCAATCACCACTTCAGTGTACTTTTGTCGCAATCAATATTAGGATTGAAGTCCTTGATTCAGTATATTCGGTTCTAGACATCAACTTTGGTGAAAACGCATATGCGATAGATCTAATCTAAGGTTGTTATAATGGTCTGCAATCTTCATACTAATAGTCTGGATATAATTCTTCCTGGACACTGGATTCTAGTTACCGCTTGCACCAGATATTGGTGTCCGAAATCTGTGACCTATACTGGGTAACCGTACCTTGTTGACTAAGGAGCTACTCCACACAGTACGCGTAGTACGAAGGTCGTAAAGAAGTAGTCTCTCTTCAAATATGCCTACTTATGAAAGTTCCAGTCCATACAGACTTTTATATATATATCTAGTGTCGGGTAGTGGGCCAGATAGGGCCAACTGCTTCGGAGATCTTTCTTCACTAATTTCTTCTGAAGGCTAAACAGTCATAATGTTTCCAATATTAGAACAGGTCATGTTTGTGTGTTTACTATAACCCAAGCGACATTTAGGGTATTCAACCCTTCTTAGGCAAACTTTTAAATTAACTTACAAATTTTAATCAAGTCCTGCCTTATTAACCTAAATAAGCTACAAACTCTCCATAGAACCTGACTATAACCAACAGTCATTCTCAAATAAAGTTAGGAAAAAAGCAAATCTGAAATTAACCTTAGCAACTCCAATACAAAGGAGAAAAATTTCGCAATCCTGCCCTGCAGGCTTGAAACAGCTCTGTTTTTCGTATATTGCATACAGGACTCACCTAGTCTAATTTCAATACCTTTCTACCCTTTTCCACCATGCCTAAATGCGAGTAGTTGTAGTAAGCTTCTGTCATTCCTTGATTTTTTCTTATTTCAGATGTCCAACATATTCACTACCGACTGGATCAAGGACAAATATCGTATGTGATCTGCTGAGTACGGTAATTTTGTTAATAACCGGAAGAGGCTCAATATATCGTTGTTTAGATAAAGTTGATATTTTGTGCCCAGCCTCGGAACCTATTCGTTTTCGTGCTAGTTTGAGGTACTGTACAACTGGTTCAGCAAAAGTATACAATGTCCCAAAGGCACCCTCATTTCCACAACCTGCACTTTGGTACCAGCGGAGGAGTTTATCAGTTCGGGTTACGGGAATTTTTTATTTGTTTCTCCTTCTACTTTTACTACTAAACCCGTGCGGGGTGAATTATTGGCAGTGTGGTTTGGGATTGTGATTCCCACAACCTCAGTGTTTCTTTTGCTGTCATTTAGTACTAGTTGACCCTTCATCGCTCCGCTCAGGGGCAGTATCCTTTTGTTTGCGAATGTTATGGTTGAATGATGAAGATACATGCTTCAGTTGGTGGCCCTAGTTGCGTAAAAGGTGGAACTAGTTGATGTAATCTTGAAGATATGGTGTTTTCAGCCCCTTGGTATATCATAAATCTGAAATTATAGCAATGCCAACTTTCTCTTGCACAATAATCCACAATGAGGAAACTTATGGGCTAACGAAATAAGTGCCACGACAAGCACCTCTAACTTCCTGACTTATTAATCAGAATATATACCATTAGGGAAGAATGTAATTCCAATCTGTCAGAAATCCAAAAATGACTCGAGGCAATTCAGAAAATCATCCCCGGTCTGTAACTTGTGCCTTTCGTTGAAGGAAAGTCAGGGCCTGAGACCTGCTTTCAGGTTGATATGTACATGCATGCAATCATAAAATTTCTATGTGGTGCCTTCAAGAAGTGCGATAATTAGGCTGAACTTATCCATATCCGACAGTTTGCAGTGTCGATAATAGTCAAACCCAATATCTGCATCAGGGATGAATTGCTTTGTTTAAATTTAGTGTCCATAGAACTCTTTAATCCCCCACTTCAGAGGGTACTTTTCCAATTGGAGGGATTTCTAGTTATACCTCAAAAGGTAGTCCATTACGGCTTACAACAATATATCATATTAGCGCTTCTTAGCCTCCTTCCTGACTGACCTTCATTGGCCTTGATATCATTTTAGATCATGGAGGAAAAATGTAGACCTTCGGTACTAATTGAGTTGTGGTACTCACTAGCTCTACTGTTTTGCCAACATGTTTACCACAGGGTGGTTGCTTACCACCACCATGGCCAGTGTTTCAACCATGGATTCAAAAGGATTCCTTATATCGACTAAAGTCATCTTCCAACTTAGGTTCACTGGCTTCCCGGGTTGGGAATACTTAAGTTGCACAATTTGGACTTGGTGGTTCTCTTGCAGCTTGAACTTTATAAAGGCCTGTCTGAACACATTATGGGAAGCTGGGACAAGTTGTGACAATGGTATAGTCTTCCGCATAACTGAAATAAGAATGGGTCTTTTCAACTTCACACCTATGGGTGAATGATTTAGCTTTTCATCAGGGCCCTATGTGGAAGGGCTTATTGTTGAAAAATATGCCCAACATGGCCTCCCTGGGTCCTACTAGCAGCAAAAGAATAACACATTGTGCACTGCGCCCCTGACCCAAGAGCTCATACCATCCACGGGCTGTAAGATAGCTTAGAAAGTGCTGGTGGTACTGTTTAACTGATAACCAGTTATGCATTTAGTTGCCTAGCTGTTTAGGAGCTTGCCTCAGCCAATGCATACAGTCTTGAAGCTTCTAAAATGAATGGCTGTATATTTGGCACTGCCGAAAGACTATTGGCTACCATTGATATTTTAAGTTAGGTGTGATTTTTAAAAATTCGTCACTGGTAAAGGTTATGATGATCTACCTAAAGTACTAGTATGGCTGGGAGATCAGCTAACTAGATGTTTTTCGAATATAGATGCAAACAGGCAAGCTCATCACAAACCTGTAGTTTTACCAAGACCCTGAGCCTCACTTACGGCTGGTGTCAAATGCTGGTTCCAACCAACATCTACAATAACCTTTGCAAAATATGGTGTAAAGCTAATGGTACCGCTATATACCTAGGAAAGAGGTAGATCTTGATCTGTGACAACCTTATTCTGTGTGTAAATGCTAATTCAAGTCGAAACAGCCCATGCGAGAGTCTGTAAATGCCCCTTCAGTGGTTGTCTGGTCATAACTTGCTAGTAGTAGTCTTGCTGTACCTTGCTCAACCCTAGTCTGTTCAGGTAATAAGGACTTGCTTGAACAAATCGACTGGATAGTCTTGTGGCAAAGCATTTGGGTGAGCCTATTTTACCCTATGATTGGCCGTATTTTATGCTGAAATTATGTCAAGATGACTTCGTGGGTAAAAGTTCCAAAAGCAACCCCTTCTGGAAACAACTCTGCTACAACTATGGCAGAATTTGCCAGAATGGATGATATGAGTGCCCACTGGTTCGGGACCATTCTGAAAGAGCATTCCACAATCACCATAGTTGCTGCCTCTTTTATCAACATAGTTACTGGATTCCACATAAACCCCGCAACGTCTACGAAAATATTGTTCTGCATAAGAGTGGTACAAGTTGTAGCAGTACTTTATTGTGAGTACATAACTGATATTTCAAACCTAGTACTTTCTCCCCTGAGAGACTACTCTCAGAAATGTATACCAGTACTCGTAAAAGTACCTAAAGGGGTCTGGAGGAGCAACAATTCTAAGGAATGTCTCAAGTATGTGGCTAAAGGATGTACTGTATCTGTGGCACCCGGAAGGATGTTGGATCCTGACATTGCGACCAGACCAAATACCCTATGTAAAGTTCACAGAAGGTAAAGATGAAAGTATGGAATGAAGTGGTAAAACCTAAGATGAATAAGCCAAAGCATCCTTCAAATGAGGTTAGTCTTGAGCAGAGAGTTGGTTATCTGAGTTGATTGCTGATCACATTTAATTAGATAGAAATATAAAGGTTAACTAGACCCATCCCTAATCCGACCATGAATGAGGAACCTTCTCTACTCATGGTTGATCATTTGCGGACTTCCCCGGAGTTAGTGATTGAAGTCTGCAGATCGGGTGGAGGAGACAAGTCCACTAATCATTTATATTTTCTTCAATGCATCTCATTTATGTCGGAACGAGACTAAAAGCTATCAGATCGAAGTGTTATTAATGGTCTACTCTCAAATCAGCATGTGACTAATTATCAAATTTAAGATATAGTTGCCTAGTGGCATTTCCATCAATCCTAGTATTGTAGTAAAGTAGTGTAGTTAGCCAATCTACCGCTATTCTAGTAACAGCTTATGTAAGTGGTATTGGTAACAATTGTCAAGGCTGATAAGGTTAACAGAAACTAGCAGGGCTAGAAATTGGTTGGTTTGTTTTATGATCAGTTTCAAGTATTATTTGAAAATTGGTTTGTTTTATGATTGGTTTCAAGTATCGTTTAATACTTAGTTTATTGTATATAGGGTTTCATGTATTAGGATGATACCCACTTCGTTTTATATTTGGTTTTATGTAACCGGATGATACATATTTAGTTTGCATATGGTTTATGTTGATATGGCGATTGTCATATTGAGTGACTTTACAAGCGGAGACCGGTTATATCCGTACATAGAATATAAAAAGCAAGGATGTGGAGAGCTTTAGAAAAGCGACATCATTTATTTAAGACTGCACCTCAAAAGCTTAGTCAGTGCAGATTAGACTGATAGAGTTTTCAATATACTTAGTTGAGCAGTTACTTCTTTGAGGTTTGCACGATAACACAGCAAGCAAGTTTAAGACTTAGCAAGGCTGGCAATATAGTAATTGACAGCTCTTGTGCAACTTAACGAGATCTACGGTAGTAATACTCCCTGGTTGTCTATACACTTTATTATGTGTATTACTATCATTAAGCCTTACTGAGAAGGATTCTTCTATGTACCTGCGACACATAGAGATGGTTTAGAAATTTGTTAACTTTAACAACTACTTGAGTCGAAGCTGGGTGAGGTTACGAAACCTACGCCTTGTGAACAGTTGCCCAGGATAGGTGATGTGTGACTTCAGATGAGGTCAGGTAAGCAGATTCTGGCACAGGAACCTACCCTAAAGGCAGGAAGTTAGAGCACCAAAGGCAGATGATCTAAGGCATCCAGGATTAAAGTAGATAAAGCATGAAGACAGATATCAAGAGACCAATCAAACCTATTGCTAGCAGAATCTGCAAAAGAACTAGCCTAAGAGAGAGATAGAACTCCAGGAGAATTCCTCTGTACACCAAAGAGATTGAAGGGGAAGAAAGCAGCAGCACTCATGCACAATCCAGGCAGCTCTGACATCAATAAGAGCTCTGCTAGCTCTAGTCATTCTGACGACATGTTGAATCCAGGATCTATTAATATTCCAGTAGCTAGACTACCATCACCAGCAACAACAGTAAACCTTAGCATCACGGTTCCTACACCAGAGATGTTTACTGGTAAAGGAGAAGACTTTACACCAGAAGGCGTTGATTGTTGGTAGCAGTCAGTCCAGTTATACATAAGACTATATAGAGTCAACTCTAAATGTGATGTAGCTGTAAACAATAGAATACTATTCACAGAAGGTGGAGCACAGTAGACAGCTTGCCAGGGGGAAGAATATTATGGTTAAGACTTGACTAGAGATCAACTTATCGAGGTGTTAAGAGTATGATTCCAGTAATCCAGTCCGAAGGATGAAAACTGGAAAGAATTCTCCAAGATTGAGCAAGTACAGAAGGGGAAGACGCGTCGCATCACGTTGGTGCCTATAAACCTGTTGATGTACCAATCACAATTACCACAAGGCACCATTTCTTCTCATACCCACCTTTAGAGCGTCTTCAAAACCCTGCACTCAGTGGTTATGCTAGCTGTCGAAATATGGTATGATTGTAGCCAAGCAACGAAGACCACGATAGCTTATGCAAATGAAGTAGATGCAATCCGTGACGATACTGGAGCATATGGAAAGGATAAGTAGAAGGATTGATACAATGAAGACAACTCCCAGAAGGATAACAAATAACAATGTAGGAGAAAGAAATAAACCGAAACTAAGACTGTAAGAGAAAAAGCAGCCTGCTGTGCCTGCGGCGGTAAATGATATATGGCAAAGTATTGTCCCAATTAAAGCAAACATAGCAAAGGAATGACACCCAAATAGGGAAAACATCATCAAAGTATTGTGAAGAAGCCAGTAGTAAAGATGATGTATATATCAAGGTCCTAGAGGTCCAAAATAATCCATTGCCACAAAACACCCTACCCAATGGTCATGAGATATACACACAATTAGAAGGAACTATCCTGATTGATGGCAAACAAGCAAGAGTCCTATTTGATACAGTAACTATAGGAACAGACCTCTTTGAGCGCAACCTTTGTCACTATAGAAGGAATCCAATATAATGAAATGGCAAATCTGGCAAGCATTCATATAGCTATGAAAGGGTCACGATCTGAATCCTAGTGAGACTGCAAGGTCAACTTAGCAAAAGGGAAGATGAAGACTACTGACAATAGATTAAAGGTGGGAAACTTAGCCAAGTACAATGCCATGATTGATAGGCCATTCCTATTGCGAAACAAAGCATCCGTCGAATGTGGCAAGCTGAGGATTCAGATTCTTGATCTATTGATATAGGTCAATTGCATACCAACAAGTATATATATTCGATCAATTTTAACCAGTACAGAAGATATTAAGGAACAATAAGCCAAAGGGCCAGATCCGATTGCAGACAGGTTACCACGATTATGGAATATCAACAACCGAACAAGATTAATGGTACCATAGAATTTGAAGGCGATGCCAACATACTAAGTTGTGGTGAAGTACAAGATTCTACGTGAAGCATGGCAGAACCCAAAACAGCAAGATGTGGTTACCAAATGTCCAGAACTGCCCGCAGTAGCATCTATGTTTGTGTCAGTCATATGGAAGACTGCTCACTTGCTCAAATGTCTACCAGACCTTACCGCGAAATATGACAATACTCAAAAAGATGATCAACCTATTCTGAACCAAAGAAGACTATTCAACGAAGAAGGAAGTGCGCGATACAGAAGCAAGATCGATATAAGCATTGCCAATTTTAAAACCAGGGTTTACCGTGACGTAGTCAAATATATTTCTTTCAAAACACCCTTTTCAGGTTTCGTCAGTAAAGTTATCTTACAAGGAGATATGAATGCACTAGGAATATTCATCAGGATCATGTATCATCTACACGCCGATTACTTTAGAGTATTTGTCTCTGAGTTCATTGAAGATATACTATTATTTCACCATACAGAATCTAACCACTTGAAACCCATTAAAGTGGTCAGTTACATCTTTGAAAAATGCGGAGTTCTTTGCCAGCACAAAGAAGGCGGACTTCTTTGTTGAAGAATTACAACTAATAGGTTACTTTATTATTGACTATGGGCTTAAAGCATCGTCTGCTAAGATCAAAAGGATTGAATATTGGGAAACTTTGGAGAATAAGAAGAAACTTCAGAAATTCCTGGAATTTATAAACTACATTAGCCAATTCCTGCCACATATCGTTTCTGTCACACCAACCTAGACAGAGCATAATGGAATTAAGGAGTTTGTCGGAAGAGCAATACATGATCAAGGTATCGAGAATGTGACGGAAATTGCAAACGGAACTAGGTGGTGAGACCAATCAACCATACCTCAGGACAAAAGAAATGGCTCATCACTTATGCCTCTGCATCAGGGTTAGGAGCTTGGGGAGAACAGGGAGACATACCCAAACCAGCGAGGCCTGCAGCATTCTACAGCAGGACATTCACCAACTGCCAGGTGAATTATGGAACTAGCGACCAGGTGGCTCTTGTAATATTGAATGCCTAAACCTCCTTTGAGCATATTGTTGCAGGTGATAAATTTCCGATTATAACCGACCACTAACCATTGATGTACATGAAGATAGCTAAGGACCAGTCATGCAAGCAGCTGAGGTGGCGACCCCATTTGGGCAAATATGAGGCCAAGATATGTTATCGGCCTGGGAAGAAAAACTAATGAACTGACCCTCCTTACTGTCTTATTGCGCAATTTGATACAGGACCAAACTACACTCAAGACCCTATCAACAATAAAGATTCAAACCCCAACATCATACCCTTTACCTCTCTAAATGTGTCGCCCTTTGAACCACTTCCAATTGAAGAACCACTTCTATCTGATAACTCGAATTGTTCTATCAAGGCAGGAAAGGATTGGGGTGATAGAGTTTTTGTAGAACTCTGCGATGATGAGAGACACCAGGCAGTCATTGACTAGTGTGCATGTTATAATCGGCAGTGTACCATCCATTAGGACTTCCAGCTCAGAAAATTGATAGTCCTACCAACACTAGTCTCTACTTAGGAAATAAGGAATACCATCTTCCTACCTGTAGGAACATGGTGGTGGTAGAAGAATCACTTGGTGTATTTCCTCTCTATGACCATAGGTAAATATTGAGATACATGTCTGCCAAGAGCCAACAACTGGTTCAACTAACCCTACTACTCAACCCCAACACATATGAGGATAGCTACCCGTACCTACAGCTAACCGAACAGCTAACACTCCCCCTACGGTCCCTAACCCATGAACCCGCTAAACTCTAAGCTATGCGTAAAAACTTTCAAACATCACCCGTAAAACACATGTGATCCCCCTGGGATCAAGGTAAACCGCACATTTCAACAAAAACCACATCTTTAGCTCCCGCCTTAGGCTTAGTTAGCCCATCTGCTACCAATATTTCCGTGCTACTGTAATCTAAGACGACCCATTTTCCATCCCCATAATCTCCTGAACCTGACAAACGCGAACACCCACATGCTAGGAGTAGGGTTTGTATGCTGTATCCGTAAACATAGATAAAGATGCCTGGTTGTCATTGTAGCTTGTACTTACAGCAATAGTAGATCTACTTAATTCCAATACAAGACGACGGAACCAAATGAGTTCCTGGATAGCCGTTTCGCATGCTATAAACTCTGCAATTGCTGTGCTGGTCGACGTAATAGACTGTCTCTTTGAATGCCATTGAATGACTGTGGATCCCAAAGCAAGATGTATCCAATTGTCGATTACCAGGTACCTGTATCTCCGGCAAAGTCTTCATCCACAAAACGGTTCTGTGGAATCTGTAAAGAAAGGTTTCCCCCAGACCAAGCCGTAGATGTCTTGTTCCCGTCAGATAGCGTAGAACTCATTTTGCACATTTCCAATGCTGCCGAGAAGGATTTACCCCAAAAAGCCCCAGAGATGAGACGGCAAATGAAATATGAGGCCTAGTGCCAATTGCTATCCACCCGAGACTCTCAATTAACTGCTGGTAGAGTGTCTTATCACAGGCTTCCTCTTCCCCCTCTCTCTCACGTGGCTTGTCCTTATCCATCTGGCTAGCCTCTGATTTGCAATCACTCATGCCAAATCCCTCCTGAACTCGCCCAATGTATCCTTCCTGTGTGATATAGACCTTTTACCCACACACATCCTCTGACACCATCATACCAAGAAAATGCTGTAGTAAACCCAGATCGACCTAGTCGAATCTCGCATTTAGCTTCTCCTGTAAATCTGATACAATCTGCTGCCTAACTGCTAAGAGGATGTCGTCGACATAAAGCGCAACCATTGTGCTATTCACATGTGTGTACATGCAGGAGTCAAACCTGCCCTGCTGAAATCCGAGCTGTGAGACAAGAAACTCATCGACTGTTGGATACCAGCTCTGGGGTGATTGCTTGAGGTCATAGAGACTGTCGTTAAGCCGTGTTATCTACGGACCGCCCAGGACGTCACGTGGTATATCAACGAAAAATTCCTGGTACAGCTTACTCCCAAGAAAGGCCGTGACCACATCCATTTGATGAACTGCATACCGACGTGCTCCTTCTATTGCCAACACGAAACTCACGCTGGACCTACTCGCTACTGGAGCAAACATTTCTGTAAAATCCAGGCCTTCAACTAGTCCAAAACCCAGAGCGACAACTCGCCCCTTGAAGCTTATCGTCTCCCCCTCAGCCCCGAGCTTCCGTTGCAGTATCAGCTTTGAGTGAATCGCTCTCTGAAGGGCAGGAATCGAATCGAAAAACGTTAGAACTTTGTACTTCACAACAGAAAAACAGGGAGAGTTCACTGCCTCTTGCCGTTGCCTGGCCTCGGCGGTCTCCATAGCTCCTTTATGGTTAACTGGACTCGCCTCAACCATGTAGAAAATAGAGATCATAGCATGCATCGAACTACTGCCAGCTTTTCCTTGTTAACTGCGCGTACATCCTCCTTGATATACTTCCAGTAACTCTCCTGGTTCGGCGTCCCAGAACTTGCTATTTCCTTTCACATGCAATCCACTGTCCATTAGTGGTTCCTTCTCTGCGCCCTTTGCTGCTGGACGCGATACCAATTCTCTACCTGAGATCACTCCTCCAGGTGCCGGCTCGAGTTGTACCATATTCTCTTCATCCTCTTCCGGCAAGACAACGCTCCGGTCCCCTGCTGATTCGTTGTCATCACTATCCGACTCGTCAAACTCATCATTCCAGGCCAACTGCTCATCCCACGGCTGGGTCACTGTTGTATAGCAAGGTTGCGCTAGACTATTCTCGAAGCCTTCTAAGGGCTAATATGATGCATATCCTTCGAAGACGATATCTCGTGGCTGAGGAAATTAGTGCTTCAGCGGATCATAGAGTCTATACTTATGTGCCACACTCATGTAGCCAATGAACATGCATTTCTGGGCCGTCCTTTCCAACCTGTTGCGTGTCGCACTTCGGGATCTGAACGTAGGCCAGGCATCCCCAATGCGTAAGTTCCTATACGACGGTTTCCTTCCAATCCACCTTTGGTAAGGGGTTTCTCCACCCGCTAGTGCTTTAGTAGGTAACCGATTGACAATGTAAATGGCAGTCAATGCTTCTTCACCAAAATACTACTTATGTGTATTAACAGCGTGCAGAAGAGCTCGTGTTGTGCCGATTGTTGTTTTGTTTGCCTGTTGACTCGCTCAGTGCGATTGTGGCATATACAGCGTAGTACGTAGGGCTTTAATGCCTGTTTGCTAGAGGAGATGGCTGAACTCGTTGGAGGTATACTCGCCTCCCCCATCAGTCCGTTGCTTGCGCACTGGGTTTCCATGATCTTTCTCAGCTAGCGCCTTCTAGTCCATAAAACACATGAGGGCTTCTGATTTGCATTTGATCAAGTATCCGATCATGAACCCTGTGAAATCATCTGTAAACATTAACAAATTAACCGCACCCTCAAGCGAGTTAGGAGTAATCAGTTCGGTAATGTCGCTATGGATTATCGCCAACGGTTGGGTCGGCCTTGAACAGAGTCGCAGTGATGGGAATGGTCCGCGTACCATTTTCCCATATATGCATCCTGTGCCAACACAAACATGGCACGACCTGTAGCTGTGGTATTGGGTTATCTTCAATAGACAGTTTGCGTACTGCATCCGCTCCCAAATGCGCTAGATGTAAATACGACAACACCGCTATCTTGATTGCGGTTATCACATCATCTTCTTCGTCACCTTGCGCTAATAGAGCTTACACACTCCCGTGTGTCGACCGTGTCTTAAAGCTCTAGGGCCCATTGACCACTCTTAGCTTAAAACTCAGCCCATTGTCGCTCTATAATAACGCTCCTCCGCTCCTGTGAAAATAAATGTAGTAGTTAGAGCTACACAGCTGTGTGATTAAAAGCAAATGGTTTCTTCTACATTCGGGGACATATAACACTCCTGGAATTACAAGGTATATTTCTCATTTTCCCCTTCTCATCTCACATGGCGATTGTTAATTCGCCTTCCACATGATCATTAATCTCAACGTTCTTTATCACACACATTTTCCGCTCGCCTGTCGCGACTGCATCATATGAACAAAAGTGTTCCCTCAATCCGGTGACGTGTGTGCAGCACCAGCTATCAAGGAGCCATTGTCCCTGACCCGTAGATGCCGAAGCTGAGGAAAATACTGTAAAAAACGTACTTCTTAAAGTATCTGACTCAGGCGCCACAGCCGGCATTGGTGAATCTTATTGATCCTGGTGTATGCCCTTCTTACGATCCGATATCATCTATCTGTAATCGCTAGGTCGATGCCCTTTCTTTGGGCAGTAATAGCATGTTAAGTTCTTGTCCATACTGTTTCTGTTTCGTCTCTCAGGCGGGGCCTGAATAGGTTTCCTGTTGCTATTACAACCTCCATGACCACCATATATCGTGCCATCAGCACTGTGTACAGTATCACCAGCTAGAGCCTGATCACAGTTTAGGCTTGCTCTACTGTGCTAAAGAGCAGCAACAACCTCGTCAGGTTGGTGGTGTTTGATAATAGTTGCCTTAAAATCGCTCCACTCGCACCACGTATCAGCCAGCCCATGCAGAATGTAAAATGTTTTCTCCCGCGCTTTGATAATGTCTTGCACTTCACGCAAGCATTCGATTATCAGATCAATTTTGTGTAAATACTTAGCCAACGTCACTTGTGCCTCCAACGTACGGTCAAAGAAGGAGTGGCGGAAGTAATACATCATCAAGCCTAAAGCTTCCCGGTAGACTTCAGCGAGTTTATCCCCAAGAGCTTTCGGGTCCTTGCAGTAGGCTTCTGATGCGTACTGCGCGCAGATATGAGGTTCCACTGTATTTTGAATATTCGCCCTTAACCAAAAGCATTAGCGACGCCATTGGTCCTAAGCCAGAAAATCAGCAGGCTGATCACTATCGCTCTTTAGGGCGAACACGTGGCCACAGACAATCTTTTATAAATCCATTTCCTTTAACTGGTCTGCCATATGCTTACGCCACGGGCCGAAATTCAATTCCCCCCGGAGCAGATAAACCAGCCATACTTGCTGCTGTGTATTGACTATCTGCGACATGATGGTTACGAAGACGACGATGACAGCGTAGAGGGAAATCTTTCCAAGGATGGAAAGAGACTAAAATTAGGAAAATACGAACTGACAAGGAGGTGAAAAGGATCTGTAGAATCCGTGCAGTGTAGACAACCCTCTACCCTATGCGCTGTTACGATTGTTCAGTCAATTTGGAATCGCAAAGGCTCATAACCTGAAGGAACTTTGTGGTGGTGGAATAATGACTTGTAGTATTTCCTATCAATGACTGTTGGGATATAGACACATGAGTGCAAAGAGCAAACAACCGGTTCTACTAACCCTACTACCCAACCCCAAAATATATGTATACAGCTACACGTACCTACTGCTAACCTAATATCTAACACTACCGCCACAGTCAGTACTGGCACTGGATATAGTCAGGTGACTTTTGAAGGACCAACTAGAAGATATAAGGTCTGAATACCAGTACTAGGAGATTCCTTACCACTAGTCGGCAACGTGGCTTTGACACCTATTTTAATACAATTCGGCACTATATCAAGCAAGGCTTATATTTTCATCATTCCTTCTACACTCCTTAACCACCTGCATACACTCTACAAGCTCTTTTAGAATGAGGAGGAGGAGGAAGTACCATGCCTGGAGCAAGTTCAGGCTTAATGGGATACAGCAGCTGTGGTAGAACAGTTGAGTCACTAATTTAAAAGACTGAGGGTGGAAGCCTTCAGGAGTGATGACCTGTATAAACAAGCTTCAGACGCAAGGAACACTCGGAGAGGTGGCAAGTAATCTACAACAGGATCAGCAACGGATTGATGTATGCAACGTTCAGGAGTGATCATGATTGCCTATACCTACCTCTGTGACATTCATTGAAGGTGATGACGCTCTGGGAGATTTATATTGATAATATTCACGACTGACGACATCACAGCGTAGATAGGAACCTACGCTATGCTACACAATACATATTCTGGACTGCGATGGTGAAGGATTTTCGAGTCTAGGTTTACCAAAGCCACTTATGCCTAAGGAATAAGGAATACAACAAGATTCCTGAATGAGAGGCGGAGTCTAAGCCAGTACCTACAGAGATATTCACCTCGTACACTTACGACTTTGCATCACCAAACAACAAGTCTGGATATATGAAGTATGATACCATACTAGTTGCGGTCAATAGGACGGTTTTATTCAGGTAGTTTATTCCTTGGCATTCAAACAGAAAAGCTATCAAGACCCTAACCCTCCTCAGGCAGCATATCGCCACACCACAAGGAGTACCCGCTTCGATTATCTCCCATGCTGACCCATGCTTTACATGACGATTCTGGGCTCCAAGCATGAAGTATTTCAGCATAGTTATCATAAATGTAGTATCAGGACACCACCAAACTATTGGCCAGGTTTAGAGATAGATTAAAGTACATAAGACAGCAATAAGGAATGTGGTTAAGAAACGTTTAAACAACTCTTTACTTGCATTTCCTCAGTTAGCAGCCTACGAGGAATTCGGATATTCTGATTTCCTGAAAACATTACTAAACAAAGGTATCAAGGGACGAGATCATCCTATGGGGTCTGCTATTAGAATCAGAAAGACCCCTGTGACTGCCTCTTATAACATACTGGACAGACACAATAAATTGCGAAATGACACCTATTAAACTGTCTAGATAGTCAGTTTCAAGAGAACAAGGTTGGCAACAATGGATAGGAACTAATACAAGCGCGGAGATTAGGCTGAACGATTGTTGGTTAGGGGAGACCTTTTCGATATGGAATCCGGTAGAAGCAAGAAGCTAGAACCCAGATGCGGTGGAACCTTAGAGGTTTTTGAATACAGTTCCGACCCACAGAATTAGACAATTAAGATAGCGGCAAGGATCTACCGACAGATGGAAGGAGTATTTCATTGCTCTACCATTAAGACATTCAAGGAAAAAGATGATAACAAGTTCCAAGCCAGGTTTTAAGCGAAGTCAGCGGCCATTGTCATTACTTAGGAAAAGAAAGGTGAGTTGTGCAAGTGTTGGATCTCCACCTGCACTTTGGCGAGATAAGTTACATATTAATAGGAAAGCTAATGTGGATTCTAAGAACACCAAGGAGTTTGTTAAGGGTTTGGAGAAAGATACCAACCTAGTACAGGAATGGTGGACGGACAATACTCCTGGTGACGATATTCCTTTTATAATTGCATATATCAGAATAGAATTCAGACAAAGACACCAGTCTATGAAGAGTTAGCTGATGATGGAAAGGTAGAAAATAGATTTTGGACACTGTACTTCGAGAGCAACTATAACCACTCTGGAGTAATACTTAATGCCGTGGTTATTAATATTTTATTTTAACCTTGATTTTCTTAATTGGAAGAATTATTTTTAGCTATTGTTTTTGGAAAGAGTTGTTTAATATCCTAGGTATAACTGGTATTGATTACTATTATTAAGGTTGACAAGGTTAACAGACCCTAGTAGGGCTAGTAAGCTGTTGGTTTGATTTATGATTGGTTTTGAGTGTTCTTTGATACTTAGTTTGTTTTATGATTGGTTTCAAGTATCGTTTGATACCAACTTTGATTTTATGTAGGGTTTCATGTATCAGGCTGATACTCAATTTGTTTCATGTTTTGTTTTATATATTAGGGTGAAATATGCTTTGTTTGCAGTACTGTTTAGGTGCATGAGACATTTGTTTCAGGGGCGGACATTACATACAGAGCTTAGTTATATCTGTTGATTGGAGATGAAAGGAAAGGATATGGAAAGCTAAGGAAAAGTGAGATCATGTATTTAGAAGTGCCCCCCATGGAACTTGAACAGAACTTATCACGACTGCTAGAATTTTCAATATTCTTGATTGAGCAGTTACTACTATTAAATTATCATGAAAATACAGCAACTAAGTCAGGGACTTAGCATGGCTGGCGATAGATTAACTGACGGCTGTTTAACAACTCTTAGAGATCTCTAGGAATAATAGTTACTGGAAGTTGAGACAGTTTGGGTTCTTAGTTACTATAGTTATGCCTGACCAAGACGCATTACTCTTGGTACATGATATACTTATGGAGAGGTTACACCTTTTCTCCCATGTTGATTAACATTACTGTGTTAGATAAATTGAGGCTAAAAATAGCTAATAGTTCCTCAACAACCACAACTATGATGAGATGGAATACACACCTAGTCCTATGATGTAGGTCTGTAATTGTTTACGTCCTAGTCTATAGGATATTTTTGTCAAGCAGAATATTTAAAGTAACTTCCTTGTATCCACGACGCTCCTATGACCTCTACGAGGGGCTATCATACCTCTCAGAGGGATATTACATACTTAGTCTAACCCTGGGAAGCCATATGGTGTCTATAGTGAAATCTTAGCCTGATTCTACACTCACCTAACACCTATATACCCTGTGGACTGGCTTTCACTGCTGGACAGTAACATTATCTAAAGTCTTACAGGACCTCTTCCAGCGCCCTAGCTTTGTTTGCCTTTTACTGAATGTCACTCTTTGACACAATTTAATATGTGTTCCCAATATGCTCAAATACAAGCCCTATAGGCTTCAATTATTTTATGTGTTTCGTGTAGAGTGAAATTAAGGCACCTTAACATTCATCATTGTATATGTGATCCTTAACATAGGGTCACTTGATTTCTCCTATGTGCTGACCCATTCGGTAGTCCGCCAACCTATACATATATTACCTGAGTCTTGTATAACTATACTAGTTTTAAACTAGATTCTACTATCTAGAAATAACACCTTATACGAAGGTATGATGCTCTGTGAAAACTCCGGAGCCTACTATGTTATCATAGATGATACAAGTTACAGGGCCTTCCCAGTCACCCATCCTTAGTCTAGTAGCTGGTAACCCTACCTAACTCAGGTTATGGGTAACAGTGCTTAAATTAGGTAGCGGGTTACCTTGCCTAAATGTAGTAGAGTGTTACCAACTTTCTAACAGGTTACCTTAAATAACTACATCCATAATACTCTCCCTCTTCAAATTCCTCCGGTTCTCATGTTACTTTTCTAAGTAAATAATATCCTTACTCTATATGCCGCCTGGAGCCCCATGGCCAGCCAGCAGTTCAGTAAGCTATACCAACTGATATATAGAAGTGTAATATTTAGATGGTTCCGATACTAAGTTAAGCAAAGAATGCATGACTCTACCAATATTCCATAATGTATTCAGCATTGGGTACGGATACAAGGTCTTCCCGCATGCTCAGGCATGTTACCAAATTTGTTACCCAACTAGAAGAAGATTAAAGTCGTATATCAAGCCGAAATGAAGACGATAGGTCTTATATCAATCATCGTATCTGTGGCCTGGTAATTTGATTTCCACTCACATCATTGACAAGATTGATGCAAGTAAGAATAGCCATCAAGCAATTGCAGAACTGAAGTTTGAATATCTCGTAGCAATCAGACTGAGAGACAGTGTGCAATCCAGTGGAGAGCAAATAAATATCCCCCTCAAACTAAACCCTGAAGCAGATATTAAAGGTACTAGCATAGCCCTCTTAAGTTATTCTAACTCAAGTTTTTAGTAGCTGCCACCTGATTAGGGACCAGAATCAACAGAATTCTTTCCTTAACTTAATGAGTGATATTCTTTGCCCTGTTCTCTAGCATGGCTCCTTCTTGGTCTATACTCTGAATGTTATAAATAATTGTACATCCTTGCAAGACAAAAGACCAACTTTGTGGATCTGTTAGGTTGTCCTGGGTAAGTGAGTTCTTTATATTAAGTAATAAGAAGTAGTGAAGCTGTTAGTATACCCATAGGGGTAATATTGGGTGATATTAAGCACGAACAAATAAACAGAGATAGAAGAATAAATGGGATTAACAAGATCGATGCTAAAGCTCTGCTAAATTGTGGACAGCCTAAATTATTAAGTATCTCCAGCGATTCCCCACAAGAAATTGCATCTAGTACGAATCTTCATGTTCCAACATCGGATAATAATAAATGCCTTTCAGGTTTCATTTTTAACGAAATCCTATTATGTTTTTAGTATCACTACTAACCTTAGAGTTGTTATGACCTTTTTAGTTTTATACCTTATAAGCAGTACTATTTAGTTGGCCTTTCCAACTTGTTTATGACTTCCTAACTGTTTATTCTTCCCTTGTTTCTCATATCATTGCTTGCCTCTTGCATGTACCAATTCAGGTCTTGCTATCCTCCTGGTAGACTTACAGGATTTTTTATAGTCTCTGGATTCCTTATTTCTCCTTATTTTTATTATATTACTTTTTTGTTAACTCCTTACAGGTTGCTGTTAACTGTATGTTTTCATATAATTGTAAGCTTATTATGCTGCCTATGTTAGAATGTTAGTTAAATATCATGTTTGCCCTTTCGGTAGAGTTATTCTAGCTATAATATTTTGTATTTAAAATGCCTTAAAACATTAAGAATTTGAATTCATAAGTCTCCCATGGCTATTATCTTGAATACAATGTGCTGTGCCGGTACGCTATTACTGCTATGCCTTTTGTCTAGTGTATTTAAGACCTAGTCATTAAGGATTCTCCTCAGATCTTAATATTATCTATACAGTCCATATAGGATATTGGAGATCCTTGTTGCGAAGAAAATCTACAACCAACTCTAAGCATAGAGTAGCCTGACTATTAAGGGTTGACAGCAAAAGCTAAATTCCTTGATATCTCCACTGCTATTCCAGATGCTTTTAACTGCTGGAAGCGCCTTCATAACCTCATAACTGAATCCAACCTGAATATTTCTAGTAATACTTTAACATAATATTCTTGTGGCAGATTTAACCCAGAGGCGTCAGCCAAGTAAAAAGCCTCTTATAATTACACAGCCAAATGAGGAAGGCTGGAACTAGATGTAAAGTAACTGAACTTAGCCATTATCAAAGTTTTTTTACTAATGAATGACACTTGCAAGCTAAAATCCTATGAGCTTCCCATCTAAATTGTGATCAAAGAGGTGCTAGCGCCAGGTACCAGGTAAAAAACCTAAATTGAATATTACTCAAAGGTTTTGAGCAATGATTTGAAGAGCTTTATGGGGAGGGAAAGTTGGATTTCATCGCAGATGTAACTATTTCTGATCCAAAGAATAAGCCAGGGCCTGCTACCTACCTCTTTCTCCGGTTGGAACAATAGTGAAAGACTGATTCTGAAAACTATCATTCCTTCAAGGAACTTGGTGAACGGAAAACTATTTGAATTCACAAGACTTGCAGTTGAAGAAGCAAAGGATTTACTGATTGGTCTATATAGACAACGCAGGTCATTAATTACAAAAATCATTCCTTCAGATTTCAACTGATTACTTCAAGGCAGGAACTCCAGAGATACTTTAAGTATGGCACTCTACCTCACTCTATGGACAATAATCTCACCAAAGCTCTGCATTCTTGTTTTAAGACCCTAGTACTTTCATCAATATCCACAGATTTGAATCTCACTTAGAATATTTGGCAGCATTCGATAGATGCTCTGTAAAGTAATATTTGCTGTAATCATCCCAGTGCAGCCATATATGAAACACTCCTTGAAAAGTGGAAAAATTCTTAAATCAATTATATTATTCTCTATGTTGCTACATAGTTACGTAGTAGCCATATCAGTATTATGAATAGCCTACACCTGGCTTGGATCAAGAGGGTGGTAGATCAGTCAGGAGAGCAAGCTTAGAACTAAGTCTAAAATAAGGTAGTTTCTCAATAGCTTTAACAGGGGTTAATGATTGCCGGAATACTGAATATATTGTTTAGATAACTTAAATGTTACCTTATGATCATCTAACTATGGTGTTTTGATTTTAATTGAATATCGTAGATATCGGCAGTTGATGTACAGGAACCTGCATGGCGGACTAGACATAGCATAAAGAAATGTGAATTCCAAAGGTGCAACAAAATAGATAAAAGAACTATAAGTTCTCACATATTGATAACTGTACTGTCACTGTACCCACCCAAGTTGACCACTTTAATAAGCATAGAAGGAAATGATACGCATGGTAAATCATAACAGTAAGGATAGATAAAACATACAGAAGAAAACCAAGGGTCAATCTGAGTGATTGACATAGCAAGAAGAGGTGGTAGCGGTGATTACATCAGAAAATGGAGTAAGGTAGTTTATAAGTGTAGCGTGAATGTCGAAGACAAGACTCTAGATAACCTCAAGGTCAAGCTAATTTGTGGAACCCTAGCCAATTAAGGCCAACTTTGAAAGGTCAGGCTGTTGTTCGCGCCACTTTGAGGGGCAGTGGAGGATACCCGAGAATAGCTTCTCACTCTTGAGTCTTGGGAGTGGTAGGTGGCTGCGAGGTTAGGATCAAGGCCGTAGGGTTGGGTTGCAAGTAAGCTTTGGCCAGTATATCTCTGATTGATACCTCTAGCAATTTAGTGATCAAGACCCATTAATGCACGTGGTCATAGTGAAGACTAGTACATGTAGTAGGTTGGAGGAGGGACAGGATTGTCCAGTCCCTATGGAGCTCCTATGTGCAGGCATTGTTAAATAGTTTAAATAGGATAGCTACAGGCATGGTGTGAGTTGCTGCAGTAAGTATGCCCGGCAAGAGGTGAGAATGTATTTGATGCCCACTGGGCTCTCCTCAGGCTACTTTGGCCAGGAGATTCCACATTGCTTCGATGCGTAGATGGTAGCGGATGGCAGGATTGGGCCTTGATTAGTCTTGGTATAAGGAGTTTTACTTACCATTAACGCCTTGAAGCAGCGGGTTTCTGGAGTACAGGGTCTGTTAGGATTCCAGGAATACAACCGGGAGTGGTAGGCAAGCTGCGAGAGACTTGATATGTAGGAGAGAGTATTCAAGGTGTAGCACAGCTGTCCCGTGTGTGTGCGGATGTAGCGAGTTCAAGCTGGGTGAGGCTAGCCTCACTGTTGTAGCTAGATACAAGAGTCCATGAGAAGAAATTGGTTACCCTGCTTGGTAACTTTCTCCTATATAACTTCATTTTACCCACCTTGATTGCATTAGGGACAAGCAGAGCAGCAATATAATAGAGCTTAGGCAGGAGCTGGCATATAGCCTGACTGAGGTTAAGTGTGGGGACTGTACTGATCCCTAAGGGGGAGAGTTGGATGATAATACACAAAGCTAGTTGGGCAAGGGCCCAGCTCTTGTTGTAGTCATCAGTCGTTTCTAATGCATGTGAGAACCAGTAACATAGCTATCGCATGGTCAAGGAAGATTGGTATAGTCTGCTATCTGAAGAGATATAGGGTAGTCACATGGGAGAACGGTCATGTGGGGTGTGCCTGTGAATAAGTTCTGTTTTGGGGACAGTGAAGACACCCACAGTCGGAAGGCCTTCCTGCAGCGTCGGGTGAAGGAATGGTGCAGAAGTTGTATATGCCTCCAGTATAACACATATCCAATAGTATCAGTAATATTATTAATACAGGAATGGATAATCCCTTAGAGGATGGATAAGGGTAGCGAAGATACATAAATAAGATATAACAAATGAGAGATGTGGGAGCCTTGAGGGGTGCCCTCATAGACACCTAAGAACATATTAGGCAATCCCTAGAAAACCTGCCAGCATTGACATTAAGTCAAAAACAAGTAAACCTAAGAATATATAAGGAGTTCTAGCTTTAGGGTAGAGTTGGAAAGATTAAGAACGAGCAGAGATATTATCAAAGCCTCGTTTAGTGCGAAGGAAAAGAGCTGAGATCTTAATACCGTTATATTGTAGGATGTAGTCTGCCTGTCAGAGTGCAAGGCATGGGTGACAGGTATTGAGTCGCAGAAGTGAGCCATATTGGCACTGGTGGATGAGGCCGACCATGACAGTCAAAAGTGGGAGGTTTTAGCCATCATCCTTTCCTGTATCTTGGAGACTGTTTATAGGTGGACAATGATTTGAAAACAGGAATGAGAGTTGTAATTAGACTGGGATGTGTTAGATAGAATGATACAGCTAGTCCTTTATGGGAGTTACGCTGCTAACTATACCTCAAGAGAGGACCCTGCAGAGATATGAGGAAGGAAGGGTTGGTGTGCATGCCCTATGGCTAAATACTATAGGGAATCAAGCAGGAGTAGTGGTGGAGATATTGGGGACTTGTAAAAGGCCAGGGAGAGTTCCTACAGCTGTGATAGGAGAAAATCCCGAAATGGTCGCAAGATGCACAGGTCTGGTTGGGGATCCTAGAGGCGGTGGGAGACTTATATAAGAGCAAGGTATTAATCTTAGTGGGTGTGGGAGAGTTAGGGAAGGATGGGAAAGGGGCAGGGAGGGCCAAGTTGGAAGATAACATAAGCCTCCAACGGACTTGATATCAAGGGAGGAGAGAAATGTATTATAGTCCGATGTTTTTTGCATGCTTGGTTGCTTTAAAGTATACAAGGTGAAAGGTGTGGGTGGCGTTGGAAAGTATTAGGCAGGGACACAAGCGTCATATCATCGATTATCTTACGAAAGCCTGGCAGATCTACGAAAGTTCAGTAGTCCAACACAGATTTGACGTGATGACAATGTGCTTATTGGGGGGTTTGGAGAGGAGAGAGCAGAGGATGCTCAGGTGGCGGTAAAACAAGGCACTAATTGAGGTAGAAGTAGGGTGTGAGGGAAGAGGCATGCCAGCCATCTCTTTAAGGTTAGTTGAGGGTGTTGACTTCTAGGATTTGTCCCAGTTGGAGGTAGGGTCAGGCTGTCTTAGGAAGGAGGTTGAAAGTGTGAGTGTGCTAGGCACGTGTTCCAACCTGGTTGGTTGGAGGGTGATACCGCAACAGGTGACGTAGGATACATGATTGGTATTTCCACATGTAATGTCTAAGACCGCAGGTCCAGTAGTGCTATCGAAGTGCAAGTTAGTAAATATACTCTGTGTGTTTAGATTTGGTTATCCAGGCAAAGACCATAGGTGAAAGTAGGAGGAGGACATGTTGAATTAGATGTGAGAGAAGAGGAGGTAAAGGTCAGAAAATTGGGTAATATGCATCAAGGTGCTGAACCAGCATGGTAGTAAAAGATGAACTGAGAATAAGTATGATTTGGATATAGTGGTTAAATGGGAAGATATCAAAGTAGTGCTTTAAGTGTTGTAAATGAAATTGACCTTATGAGCATTATTCAACAGTCCAGCATGTGAGGAAATTTCAATTGGTATGAGTCTAAAGGGTTTAAATAAGAGGTTATAATAGAAAGGCATGCATGAAATTAAGGGAACCATGAATGGCGACAAAAGGTTTGGCACCTTAACAAGCAGATTGGGTAAAACACATATCATAGGATAATATGTGTAGGCACCCTTAGAATGTGGGTGGGGCATGTGGGGAGAGCAAATGAGAGCATGTGGGCATGGTATTAAGGCTATTGAATAGGGAAAGTAATGGATTCCAGCTCCAGAGTCAGTTCAACGGAATGAGGGTAACGGTAGTGGTGAAGCTAGGACCATTTAGGCTAGGGTCACGATATGACGTATTGCAGAGGAAGATGGAACGGGTTATGAGTAATAGTCCGCTGCAGACCCAGGGGAGTATTAGCAGTACACCATTGGGGCGATGCTCAGCAGTGATCCCAACCTATAAGACAGTATTGCAAAGGGTGGTGAAAACATAGAACCAGTTGTGTGGGAGGGGGTTCTGACTGGGTCATGCAGGAGTGGCACATCTTGATCCATGGCCTCACCATAGGCATCAACATCCACAGTTTCAGAGGGAGTTACTTGTCAGTTAAATATAATGCGGGAGACGGGAATGACAGGACCGTAACTGTATGGAGTCCACCACAGCTTGAACATGGGAGTTGAGAGCTAGGACAACACGCAGCAACTGAATTTCTTTTCCACCTTGGAGGTATGTGGTTTTCGGGCAGCGGTGAGCTACTCAGATTTGGGATAAAGCATATAAGGGCCCGGTGGCTTTGGTAGCCATGCACATAGAGGATGGATAGCCAATAAGCCAGCACTTCCAACCTTGCCTTAAGTTAATGGAGGAGTGGGCCTTTTCAACACTCTGAGGACTTGAAATGAGGTAAATAGAGGGCCTTAGCATGTTCATATCATTAAGTATAACAGTCACCTGGATAACATAGATGTTATCATTACGCAAATGCCAGGGTCAGTTGTGAGAAAGTGTGCAGAGTAGCTGGCGACTGTAATTGCATTGCTGTGTAATTCAGAAATTGTAGGAAAAAGTAACGACTGATCTTCGCAGAGATAGATTGAGGATAGACTGTGGATAGCCAGCTGGACCTCGTTGGAGTAGCACCGAATAGCTGGTATAGGTTGTAAATAACTGGGAGGGCTTAGTGGAAGCGATAAGTCCTTGCTTCATGGTATGTAAAGTAGGCTATAGTCAGAGGATATGGGTCAGTGCCCAGGAGGGTGAGGAGCCTTTAGGGTTGATTCTGGCAATAAAGGAAAGGGAAAGAGCCAGTTACCTGACGAAGTACTAGACGCAATAGGTTGGGAGCGGGAGAAACTAATGGGGCAGCGACTGACTTGGGAGCTGCAATAGTGTAGGGGGCGATGCATCTGTATTGGGTGGAGGGTAAAGGTGGTGGGTGTCCAGAGAAAGCGCTAGTATCATTAGAAGCGGTGACATATGCGGTGGTAGTTAGATTTTTTTCCCTAGGTTAGGCTTTGAATGCAGAGGACAATAATAGGTTAGATGCAACAGAAGTGTAACATCTGATGTCATTGTGAGTTTGGGTAATTGTTGGACGCGTAGTGCATATCCAGGGAGGTGCACGGGAATCAGTTAGAGGTAGGTCTTTACCAGTTTTGTACCACTAGGCTTCCCAAATGCAGACATGACACCAAGGGTATAAGGCGGCAATTACATACCAATCTCTAACACAGGTTCATAGTAGGGAATAACAGTGTAGGGGTTACCATCTACCCCAGGTGTAGTTTAGGTGTTGGTGTTCAGGAGTGACTCAGAACTGAGAGGAGGTGGTTGATGGATGACCAGCAAATGAGGTAGGGGGCTGTATGGCAGTCACAACTGCTGTAACTTGGAGGGAGGGATCTATGAGAGTAGCCAGATGACCTGGTATGACTGAGAGAGTAGTAGATGAGATGGGAGCGGGGGAGGATATAGTGGCGGATATCCAGTCCCAAAGTATGGTCAAGATAGCTACTAGGCTGATGGACTTGATAATAGCACAGCTGGCTGTGCATGGGAGTGAGATGATCACTACTTCCTTAGCGGAAAGGTTGTAGAGGAAGGATACGTTAGAGTGGGGAAAGCAGGCTGTAGACAAACTGAACTCAGTGACTATTGCGTCATGGAGGTTATGGGTAGCAATCAGGTAGTCAATGAGGGGACCAGGTATGCTGGCCTGAGAGGTGGAGCTATGTAGGGGGCACTGCAGTACAGTGTGTGTAAGGTAGACCTGAAGGAGCAACGTGAAGTAGTGGCCGACACTGTTATCCAGCGACTGAGGATGTATCGTTGAAGCGGGAAGCTTAAGTGACGGGTAGGATTTCGTCTCTTGTGGCTGTTGCTAAATAAAAAGCAAAGTTTTGATCCGCTAAAAGGCCCTGAATTTCCTGAAGTAGGAAGATAGAGTGCCTGTCCATAAATTATAGGGAACAGCTAGATATTGATACTATCTTTGCAGTACTGATAATAGGCATATGTATAGAGCAACCTTATTTACCTATGCCAGCTTCAGTAGAAGTGAAATCACCATTAGTCTCTAAAGATGTAGGCCACATTAGGTCAAATTATTCCCTAATATCTATTATTCTGTTCGTGTCTAGCCCTCCAATAGTAGATAATTAGGGATTTGTTTGCCAAATTATCTAAGTTCAAATTCATAAAGCTGATTTGCCAGCAAGTTACAAAATGGCAGTTGGTAAGTCTGGACGGTCATCTTTATATGCACTCAGGTGCATATGTATAAAGATTATCATGAGTCTTAATCCACCTTGTATTTGGTAAAAATCTTGCATGTGCACTGAGAAGCTCTACTATAGACACTACTTGTTACCAGCATGGTTTGTAATGATATAGTAACTTCGCAGTTCTAGAGACTATCACATCATATAATTTTTAATATTTCCAATATGTGTAACATCAGCTTCTACTGTACAGGAGTTGCCTCAGTGTAAATCTTTCTTCGGCACACATTCTGGTAGGGTTAAAAAACCTTCCATGATTACTTGGCCACAATAGGTTAAACATTTACTGTGGATACTCCTTAAGGTAATCGGAGGTGTTATGGGTCAACTTCTAGTTATGGGTCAGATATATTTATTAGAAAACAACTCCGGTAATGTCAACCACTCAACCATAAACACTTTATTGACTGTCAAATTGTAATCACAGTATTACAGCTGTATTTACAACAAGTCTATGTGCTTTTATTTTTAGAAAGTACTATGATGAAAGACAAAAAATACAAAGTCTATGATACTAAACAGTTAGTTTTAATCAGAAGATATATTCTTCATCAACTATGTTATAGTTGATTTGATGGCATGTAGAATGGTGGAGACGTCTAGTAGTGGACCTCTGGCTATTATTTTGTTGATTTTCCTGCTAGGAAAAGTGAGCTATAAAACTTTAAGTAGGGTAAATTTGACCAATATTTTGAACAAATATGTTATCAGGACTATCTTCATTTCCATCATTACCAGACCTTCTGACTTCTCCAACTCATATATAGATTACTAATAACTACCTGCCTAGATTTATACTTCTTCTGTCGCTTATCATTCAACTTGATAAGCTTAGCTCCCTGTCTTTTAAGGCTTGCAGCCATCTTCTTCTCATCAAGGACTTCTCTCTTTATGTACAGATGTGCAAGTTGCCTGTCTGCCTGTATAAGAAGCCCCTTTTAATGGCGGCGGTCAGGCTTGGTGCTCTTCCCTATGGCCTCCTGTTACTATAGTAGTTCTTTGATAATACTCAATTCTGCCTCTGACTCTTGATGTAGATAAACAAGCACGGTAAAATACTTTCTGATATCTACTGATGGTTCTATATCTGGCACCTCAGGTAGAAACTTTAACAACAGGTTTAGCCTTGTAGATCGGTCACTCCAATCAGTAAGTGGGCGAAGACCTGGTAGCCGAATTGCAAGAAATGGTGGAGATGAGGCGCATGATTGAAGAGTGGGATACTGAGGATTTGTTGTGGGTTGAAGGTATTAGACCAGTCGCATGCCATGCTGACAGAATGTTGTTCTTGGTAAAGGTCTTAGGTATTGCTCTATGGAGCCTGGGATAGAAGTCACCTATCTGTAGCTTTGAATATGGTCCATGGGCTCACATCTTTGCTTCAACCTCTTGTTTGTATTATGTATGAACAGGAGAAATCAAAGCAACATCAATTGGCTGAAGCACATGGGTTGAGGATGGAGGTAGGCAGAGGAGGTAAATATTGTGCAGGATAGTAAATTCAAAAAACTGAAGGTTCTCAGAAAGGGAATTGTGGCCTTCAAGGATGAGGATTTGGTCCTATTTGATACCATTTGTGGGTCAGGTTTTCTACTCAAATATTTGTACCAACCACGGATAGGTGATCTAGTAATTAGTGTGTAGAGTAGGTCAATGAGCAAAGAAGGCATCCTGCTTCTCCTCAAAGTCCATATTGCCATAATGACCCATAACATGTTTTCTTGCAGGATAGATATTAAGAGGAGGCAATACTATTCCAGATCCTGAAACAGTTTCAATATCAGTGACCCAACTGTGGTCACCATCCTTGATAATCTTTGCATTCCTCCTTGATTATCTGCATTTGACCTGCCTACTACAAGAGAGCCCAAGGGCAAATCCCTTCTCAACAATATTCTAAATGTTCTCATCTTGGACATCAACCATGCAGCCAGTATTGTAAAACCGATTAAGGTGGGAATCAAAGGATGAATGGTCTGTAGCAAGTCCCCTCTGCTTCTCTAGTACCTTCGCAACCTGGGATTGAATTTCTGAATGCTGAATTAAAAACCCTTGTATCTAGTTTTCTACTACCTTCTCTGCTTTTCATTAATCTTTCAAATTGGCATAGACCATTTGTAAACATGAGAGCCACAGGGAGGCAACCTCTAATGATCCCACTTTTCACCCACTTGATGAAGGCCTTAATCTGTTCATTGCTGAGTAGTTGGAAATCTGGATGGCATTTAATTGCTGGCTGCGTTTGTCAATGATACCAGTTGTATAGTGTTGTGTTGAAAATCACAAACTGTGGAATAACTTTGTAAATTTAGAGTCTGGAAGTAATTCGGAGACCTTCCCGGGCATTTGATATCCAGACCTCTTGTTTGGCTTTCGTTTTTAGGCATTCCTACGTATAAGCGTAGGTTTTTTCTTAAAGTTGTAAGTAAAAGAGCCAAGAATATCGCTTGTAAAAAAAATTTATCAAAAGTAATGATATTGAATTCAGTAACTCACTTGATATATTTTAGATTTTGAGGCAACAACTTGTGAAACCATTGAGAATACTCTACCCATTCTCTATATGTGAGCAACAAGGAGATTAAGGCAGCTCATAGGCCATTATGATAGAACATAGTCAAAGTTGTAAAAATTGATAATTACTTCAATAACAAATAGAAAACAGTACATATTTTTAAAATTATTTGATTTAATAAATCCTTATCTCATGACACATTCTTTTTATATCTTATGTATGAAGGAGTTGTGCATTGTGGTTTTATTCACTTTTTGATTAATAATATATCATGGACCTGGGTGACGGTGTTAGGCATAAACGACTCCCTAGAGGATTGCATGACTTTTCAGGAGGAACTGCATGAATTTGAACCTCTACAGGCAATTACCCCCCTGCGGCCCAGGCGTTGGACCTAGGACTCGACACAGGCACCTTATGCAGTTGCTCGTTTACTAAAAAAAACGTGCAATAGGAAAACATCTCGTAACCCCGTACCCTTCGTCGCCGCCTGTCTGACCGGAAACTGTCCGAAGGCTATATGAGAGGGCCTCTCTGGCTACGTCTGAGAAGTATAATGAAGCAATTCCGTCAAGAACTGGCTGGGTTACACCCAGTTGATGTTATGAAAGCTTGGGTATTCATAGATGGGTATGATTGGATGACCAAAGTAGGCTACTATGATACACACCGAGAGTACGCTGACGCCCCCGTGATACCTATATGGTCAACGACCTATCTGAACAAGTTGATAACGAGAGGAAGTGAAGAAGACTAGGTATTGGCCCGTTCATGAACACTACTCATCCTGAAACCCAGCTGCAGGGCCGGATAACTCGGAATGAAGCAGACTCGGCCAAAAACCAAGCTGGCCACTTGGAGTTCTATGAAGTTATGATACGTTCCAAAATGGGCGGCCATAACTTAACAGCGTAAAGAAGGTTCACAACACAGACTGAGAGGGTCCACACGCTCAGAAAGATCGGGAGCTCTGATCATACCATTAGTTGTGTGGGGAAAGACAAAGTTTCCCGGTGTAAGCAGGTTACCTCTCGGGTTAAGCGACGAAGGTTGGGAAGAAGATACCTGTTTTTATGTAAATCAGTTGAAATCCGCAAACAGTCCGACGCAGGATATAAATATCTAAGTGCCTCAAAGCATTAGCCATCATCAAGGAACGGAGAATAGACCTTAACAATATCATAAGGTTTTACTTGAAAGTCTTTACCTACGAGTCTTCCTAGACAATCTCCGTTTACGAAAAAAGATTTAAGCCTACTTCTATTACATTGCCCTTAGAATTGACCATCCTTAACAGTATATTGATATTTCTCCTTGTTACCAAGGCTCTTTACATGACTACGGGACACCTCCAAGGCATGCCTCAGGAATCACGCAAGCTCATAGCAGATTGCACATACCTCGACGAGCTTCTGCTAGAACCATGTCGCCCAAAATACATCTCATCATGCGAAGAAATACTTGAACACTCCCTCTCGGATATTCAATTCTATATACCTGAAGAACCCTCTTGGTTTACGGATCCCTTAGTCCTCAATCCCGAATCAGATTTCCAAGAAATCTACGAAAACCTCTACGGTCAAACCTTCCTGTGGAAACCGTTCCAATATACGATACTGCAGAAGAAGGAACCTCCAGTCCTTTCAGCTTTACCTCCCCCTCCTTAACCCCATCTCTTAGGAGACTAGGAAAACATCCAGAGTCCCAATAAAACTATATGGCACGACAATTGACTGTCGGCATGGACAAAGCCATATCCGACAGAGAAGAAGTATCTCTGCTTGGAAGCGATCATGCACCAGGACACTCCAGGTCACCTTTGCTAGTCCACCACCTTTCACAGCCAAGTGGAGTTAGAAAGTCGGCCCCTTGAACTCGATCAAGCACTTCCCGTCCCCCCAACGCCAGTAATCCAGCAATGGAAAGATTGGCAGTATGTATAGGCTAGGCAATGAGCTACTTCGACCGTACCCTCCTGGAATTGGTTGATATACAACAACTGGCCTACTGTGAATTATCTGGTCAAGCGCAGAATCAGGCAATCCAACTCTAGCACAATGCTCAATGGATAACCCGTGGGGACTAGATCATTGGGGAAGAATTGAAACAGGTCAATTCAAAACTTCAAATGTTTGCAACTGAAACGCCAGCAGTTCACGATGCAACCACCAAACGATTGGAGGCACGGTTGCGGGCACAGGGAGAATGGGCTGCACACCATAAAGAGGTAAGTACCCAATTTCATGCTAAAATTGGGGTAACAGGACAAGAGTCGCTGGATCGGGGGCACCCGCTAGAACAGGCTTTGACTAGGCAAAAAGCAAAACTCCTGAAAAGACAAGTTGGCGCACAAAATGAACATGTGCAGACCAGAGAAGAGTTACGAGAAGTGCTCCAACGCCTTAAACAAGAGTGGTCAGAAAGAGAGGCCTTTGTGGTAAGGCAGAATGCTGCATCCGTGCAACTAAATTGAATATTGACTCTGATGAATAAAACTTTGGTGCAACCACAAGTTGCGAGGAACCCACCAACCGTGTGGGGAACAGTGGCACCACAGCCAGTGGAAAATCCGGGCTTGGAAAAATGAACCAAGGCCGCAGGCAGAGAAGAGTTCAAGTTCATTCCCATTCGAGATAAGGGAAAAGCTGTAGATCTAGGGGATAGAAACGGAAATGGCGGAAAGGAACCACCACCACCACACTCGGCGAATGCACCCAACCTGGGTGATAATGACCCTGGGTCTGAAGTTGGAGGTAGTCCCACACGACGAGGTAGTGAGCCATCCCGAAGACCCTTGCCTGGCCGTAAATTCGAATCTGTAGCAGACGCACAGGTCGACAGAATAAGGCAAGCATTGTCCAGGACCAACTGGCGGCAAGCGGATCCACCATTCACGCTTGGTAATAAGGCTACTCAGGATGTGCGAGTATGGTTTTAAATTGTGTGAATTACTTTGAGTGAAACCCTGGGCAATGGGAAACACGATGAGGAACATATCAAGTATGCATTAGGAAGAATGGAAGGAACCGAGGTAGCCCCTTTCTTGAGAACTTAACCGAAGAAAATGACTGGGGACTTCAGATTCCCAAAACATAAGGGTCATGATTTCAGGATGACTTTGAGAGCAGAAGTAACAGAACGATTCTCCTCACTGCGTGAGGCACAAAAAGCATTAGCTGAGATGGAAAAGGTTAGGTATACAGGGGACATAGAGAAGTCTCTCCTTACCATGGAAAACCACAACATCGAGGCAGAAGAATCACGGATCACTTGGAGAATCATAATTTAGCTGCAACTTCCTATCGTGGCCATGTGTACGCTATCACACGAAAATCAGGACTTGGATAGCGAGTGGATCAAGGCAGTCTGCTGGGTCACCAAGGCGGAAGAATCGTTCAAGGAACCACAAAGGCTATTCAGAAAAAATGACCAGGGAAAAAGTGACTCCCAGAAAAGAAAACGGGAGCTTGAATTAAAATCTAGGAAGACCATTGCTGGAAATAAAAAATGAAAAGCCTATGCGGCAGCAGAAAAAGCTGTCTATAAATTGAAAACTCAAGTGGAAAAAGGGAAAAAAGCCCACGCGGAAGGAAAGGTTAAGCACACAAATTAGGTTGAAGCTCAAAAAGGAATCCCTAAGGACATAATGGAAGAGCGAAAAAAAGCCAATCAATGCACCAGTTGCACATTGGCCAACCATAATTGGAAGTTCTGCAGGAAACAGGCCCAAGTATTGCTTATAGGGCAGAAAGGGGGAAAAACTTCAAACCCTAATATCGATGACCCCTAATATCAAAGGGGCAACCAGCACCTACCACTAGGGTGAACCAAGTCAACAAGCTAAGGATTTGGTAACTGGACGACATAGATGAAAACTAGAAAGAGGGTTTCAAGCACTGGCAGCGACAGCGACAGGAGACTCGGTTATGGACCCATTACCGAAACTGAAATCAACAAGGGGGATCAACCTGTGTAAGTTCCTACTAGCTGGTATTCTGCGCTTCTCTGTGGGAAAACTTAAAACCTGAGTGAGAATCACGAAAAGAAATCCAGAAACTATAGCAGTTTTGCAGACATAAGAATGAGCGGTGAGCAAGAAGGGATTAACTTGGACGGCTGCTCGTAGTAGTCCTGGACTAACTCATGGATCCTGAAACTCAAAAAGAAGAAAGCTGAGCACTAGATTTGATGTATATCGGACCTCAGTACGGAAGTCAGTCAACGAAACCCGGATCCTATTAAAGCCCTAAATCCTTACAAAAGATCCAAGGAAGAGGGGACAGACCAGCGCTGACTGAAGACTTCTTAAGAATGACAAGGGGATTCACTCTAGCCTGGATTGTGAGCGGCCTTCCAGGAACGAAATATATATCAGGTCGGCTGGACAACGGAATAGTTGGAGAAACACAACAGGATTCTGGAGATCAAGAAAAATGAATTTGATGAGAATGAATAACTATGGCTACTTAGTCCACACACTAAATGGGGTCCGGTAAATCCGTCGCAAACCTGGACTCCGGCTTTGTGGGCAGGATAGGCATGATAGACTCAAGGGGTAAACGAGGCGATGCATGAAGAATCTGCTGAATACCACCTAATGATACGAGTTCGGATCTAGTTAGGCTGGGCAAATGGTAGGTTTATGGGAACCCTTTGGCAAGGGGAAAAGACCGCTAGTAGTGGGCTGCCGAGTACACTAAAGATAGAAATTTTAGTTTGTCTGATGAGGCTCAAATAGCAGAAACTGTGCGGGCATTGTAACAAACATCCTAAATTACCACAACAACGAAAATGTTATACAAAAGACATCAACAGGATCCTACCGGCCCTAATAAAAGAAATAAAAAACCAGCTCTGGCCATGTCTCATTATTCATGGCCAGAAGGCAGGGTAACCATTGAAGCAAATAGAGAACAGATCCCGATTCGCGTTCTATTAGACTCAGGTTCAAACATATTCCTAATTAACCAGAACTGGTTAATATACATTGCCTACCATACCACACCCACACAAATAGCTAGGACCTTTACACGTTTGAAGGAACCAGGGCGCTAAATAGGGGAAAACACCACACACATCCTAATCTCTTTGAGATCAGAAGCAAGGAACACCGATTTCACATCTCCTGTGAACTTTCTAATACTGGCAAATATGACCTTATCATCCCTTTTGGATGGTAGCATACAGAACATCCTATAAGGAACATTAGTAATGACTAAAAATAGACATTTAGAGAGGAAAAATACCAAAGTCAGGTTAAGGATGAAGGCATAGACGTGAGATTTGAATGGGACAAGATGGTGGCATTCGACGAAGATGCGCGATATATTGGAAGAATCGAAATAGCATCCGCTTCCGAGTCAACGAGGATCCTGCACATACATTAGGCATACCATGAACTCAAGAGGGTTTTTGCACCAGAAACGTCAGAAAAACTAGCCTGGACAACAACTTTACACCAAGCCAATAACTTGATACCGGGCGCAGTACTGCCATAGGGGCCGATATATCCCATGTCAGCCCACCAGCTGGATTTGCTTAGCAAATACCTGCAAAAAATTCCAGAGCAAGGGAAAATCGTGGAAAGCAAATCTCCTGCAGGGGCTCCAATTTTATAGGTCACTAAACCTAACGGTTCAATGAGGCTATCTGTGGACTACCAACAGTTTAATAAGTTAACAGTGATAAACAAGTATCCACTACCACTAATGTGCAAGCTCCGCGACCATGTGGCTGGGGCCCAAATATTTACGAAGCTCGACTTAAAAGATGGATATCACCTCCGAATAATAATGGTAGGAGATGAGTGGAAAACAGTATTCTGGACCTGATATAGCCATTTTGAAAATAAGTAATGCCATTCGGACTGGCAAACGCGCCTGCCAAATTCCAGGCCATTTTGAATAAAATTCTGCGCGAATTATTAGATCATGGAGTACTGGTATACCTGGACGATATCCTGATATACTCCAAGACAGAGGAAGAACACCTTGACTTGGTCAGAAAAGGTACTCTCTCGCTTGGAAGAATATGATCTAGAGGTATAAACTACCAAGCCAGGTTTTCACATACAAATACGTGAATTTCTGGGTAATATTGTGGCCATTGATAGAGTCACCATGAGGGAAAGAAAGGTTGTGAGCATTAAAAATTCCAAGGCACCAAGTTCTGTCAAGGAGGTGCAAAGTTTCATTGGCTTTGCCAATTTTTACAGACGTTTTATTAAGGATTTCTCCAAAATCTGCAATCCAATAACCGAAATGTTGAAGCGAGACCCCAGGAAATTCAGCTGAGGCTGGAACATGACTGGGCATTTGATGATCTTAAAAAAAGATTCAGATCCGACCCTATACTCAGTCATTTTTACCATGGCAGGGAAACAATTGGAGACACAGATGCTAGCGATTTTGCGCTAGGCTGTGTCCTATAACAGTTTAAGGATAAAAGGCTACAACCGGTGGCTTTTTAATCATGGAAGATAGCCCAGCTGAGCGAAATTATGAAATCCATGATAGGGAACTCTTAGCGATTCCCGGAAGCATTTAAAGAGTGGAAACAGTATCTGGTGTGAACAGAATAACCAGTAACTGTCTACACTGATTACCTAAACCTACAGAACTCCCTTACAACTAAGATATGGAATCTAGGGCAAATACATGGGGCGTAGCAATTAGCGAACAACAATTTCAAGATTGTCAACCGACCGAGAAAGGGAGGCGGCAAGCCACATGCACTAAGCCGACCGCCGGAGTACCGTCTAGAGGAGGGAGCTACGCATAGCAAACTGTACATACTCAAGCCTTCTCACTTCCAAATCACACTGGTACACTCAAATCATCCTGAAATGGAGGAAGGAATAATTGGCAACAGAGTCTACTGATATCTTGCGAATAAAATTGCTAACTCCAAAAGCAAGAATGCCTACAAAATGCTCCCTACTAGCAGCCGGACACGACCTGTACGCACTAGATGACTTTATAATTCCGGCCAAAGGACAAAGGTTGGTGGAAACTGGAATTTCCGTCAGAGTACCAAATGGAACATACACACAGTTGGCACCACACAGTGAAATGGCCTCCAAATTTGGGATCAGCTTTGGCGGAGGATTAATCAACGCTGATTACATTGGAGAAGTCAAGGTTATTATAATGAACCATTGAAACCAAGATTGCCAGGTTCGCAAAGGGGACAGAATGGCTCAAATGATCATTGCGAACATACAAATGGCTGAAGCGATAGGAGTTGACAGACTAACAGAAACTGCAAGTGGCAAAAGCGGATTTGGAAGGAGAGATGTATCACACAGACGATCATCTGCAATAAAGACCTCGGTACTGATTGCATACTTGCAAGCGGACCAGGCCGAAAATGAGTTTCTTGCTGAAATAGACCATCAGGCAAGAAAAGACAAAGGGATTCTCCTAATGTCCAATGCTATAATGTCCAAGGTCGATATTAGGAAATATGTCCAAACATTATTAGAAACCATCAAAGAGACAGGCCAGAACGATCAAGACTGGCAGGAATGCAAGCAAGAATTGGAAAGGTTAGTCAATGAGGGCAAACCATTACCAAGTCACAGGGCAGTAACTGAACGACTGATATACTATAAGAATCGCTTAAACATTCAAGACCAAGAACAGATGCAGACGACTATAGCCAAATCTTGCCATGACTCTAAGGTAGCTAGATACTTTGGACAGGAAAAGACTCTAGAAATTGTTACTAGAGATTTTTATTGGAGAGGGCTGACAGCATAGATAAATGACTACTTATGGTCATACGAAGAATGTCAACATAATAAATGCCCACGACATGTGCGGTTCGGTTTTCTTCAGCCGGTCGAAGTGCCCTTCACGGCCTGGTCGTCCGTGGCGACCGACTTCGACACACAACTACCAGAATCACAAGCAAGAACACAAATCATGGTAGTCGAAGACCGGTTTACAAAGATGGCTCACTTCATGGGTCTGGAAAGTAAGCCCACTAAAAAAGAGGTTACAAACGTATTCTAGAGCGAATTCTGCAAGCTGCATGGACTCCTGCGGATATCATATACAAGATGGATGCAAAGTTCTGCTGAGAATTGTGGGAATCCCAGTGCAAAACCTTTGGGATAAAACGAAGGATGTCAACTCCGTACCACCTGTAAACTGATGGACAAACAGAAAGGGCCAACCAAGTACTGGATGGATACCTTAAAAACTTTGTCAATTAAGATCAAACGGACTGGTACCAGTTGTTACCACTAGCCGAATATACCTACAATAATTCAATAATGAATGCCAAAGGCATGTTACCCTTCTACGCAAAATATGGATTCCATCCATAAACAGAATGGATGAAGGAACGTGAAGCCCAAAGTCCAGGCACCCAGGAATACGTACACTGGATGCAAACAATACACCAGCAGGCCTGTGAAGCGTTAGAACAAATGAGGGAAAATATGTGCAAATATTAAAACCGAAAGGTTTAGCAGCAACCAGACATCAGGGTTGGGAACCTGGCCATGTTAAATACAAAAAATATTGACACCAAACGACCTAGAAGATGCTTAGCCCAAAGCTGTATGGCCCGTTTAAGGTATTGGAAATAAGTGGAGAACATGCCTATAAACTAGAAATATCACCAAGATGGAAGATTCATCCGATATTCCCTCTATCATTTTTGGAACCCTATCAAAGATCCAATTGACCAGCAAGGGAATAACCTCCCTGCGACGAAGAAGAAAACGATTCAGATTTTGAATGGGAAATCGCAAGAATCGTGAGCAGTGAAATAATCTCTAATATGGGGCGCGTGGGAGGTCTAAACCGACCAATGCGTGAGCTACATACTTTGTTAATGGACGTGTTGTTCCGAAGATGAAAATACTGGGACACCACCAGACCACTTAGAGCATGCATATAGAAATGGTGGAGGTATTTCATAGAGAGAATCCGGAAATGCAAAACGGGACAGATGTTGAATAAGAAGGAAAAGGTTTTCCTAGCGTGGCCCAGTAAACAAGTTAGGTTTTTTACCCTACCAAGTCGACTTCAAGAAGGGACTGGTAAATATCAGAATTGTTTAAGTTTGGGTTTTATTTTTGAATTTTATTTTGTTTTATTTTGATGTGGTACCTAAAGAGAGGGTTTCCTTGGAAAAAGCGATCCTGGAGAAACAGCACAGAGGAGGGTGCTCGTGTTAGGCACAAACGACTCCCAAGAGGATGAAATGACTTTTCTGGAGGAACTGCACGAATTTGAACCTCTACAGGCAATTAGCCCCCTGCGCCCAAGGCGTTCGCCCTGGGAGAAGACACAGGCACATTGTGCACTTGCTAGTTTACTATGAAAAACGAGTAAAATGGAATATTTCTAGTAACCCCGTATACGTCGTCGCCGTCAACACCGACTGGATTTTGTCTTCAGGGTATATGTGAAGGCCTCTCTGGTTACGTCTGGGAAGTGGATTGAAGCGATTTCATCTAGAACCCGCAGAGTTACACCCAGTTCAAGTTAAGAGAGCTGAGGTAGTGCTAAATGGGTATGATTTCACGATCGAAGTAGGCTACTCCGATACACACCGAGTGTACGCTGAGGCCCCCGTGATGCCTATACCGTCAATGAACCTATCTGAACAAGTTGATAAGGAGAGACAGTGAAGATGAGAAGTTAATGGCCCGATCGTGAATATTAGTCATCCTGAAAGGCAGCTGCAGAGCCGGATAACACTGCCCAAAGCAGATTCGGCTAACAACCAAGCTGGCTCCTTGAAGTTCTAAGAAGTTATTGGTATGTTCCAAACTGGGCGGCCATAACTCCACAACCGAATGAAGGTAGACAACACAGAATAAATGGGTCCAAACCCTCCGAGAAATCGGGAGCTCTGATAATACAATTAGCCGTTTGGGCGAAGAGAAAGCTTCAGGATCAAAAGGGGTTAGCTCGCAGGTTAAGTGATGAAGGTTAGGAGGAAGATACCGTTTATATGTACACCAGTCGTAGTCTGCGAACACTCAGATGCGGGATATAAATATCGAAGTACCTTGCGAGCCTTCGCCATCATCAAGCAAAGGGGAAAATATCTTTTCAATATCATAAGTTTTTACTCGAAAGTCTTTACCTACGAGTTGTCCTAGACAATCTCTGTTTACGAGGAAAGATTTATGCCTAATTCGATTCGCTTGCCCTTAGAATCGACTACCCTTAACAGACGTATAACTAGGTCTTGACCCATAACCCCACCGCTTAGCTTAGTCCAACCTTGGCACCCACAGATTGCCCTTCAAAAAATCTTGTGACAAATGTTACAAAACTTGTAAATATTCATGGGGCTTACAAGAGTTATTATACGAAGAACATTCTTGCATTTTGATGTTGTAGCTAGGTTGTTGGATAATTCGTGACGGTCTTCTGAATCCTTGCTTACTAGTTATTAATTCATTCTTAATAATATTTTTCTCCCTTCCATTAAAGGCATCCTGTAACATCATCCAGTGTCCGGGCAGAATATTTTTCCTATAGTCCGAACTGATTTGTGGTATGGCTTGAGTAGTGATAAATGCCTTACTGGAGGAATCTTCCATCGCTCTAATATTTGTAATTTGGATTCTAGGTCTCCTTGTTTCACGCAGAGTTTCCACTGGCAATATAATTTTCATCGTCGTATCTACGATCATTGTTTAAAACCGACATAATACACCTTAAGCATAACCAAATCTTAAATATTAATATCTGATTGAATGTGATCTAGGTAGTCATACTACTGATTCATCTTTTCACAAGGCTTTTCTACCAATTCCTTTCCCTATTCATTTATGGTATTCATTCTTCAGCATATATAGTTGATCCTCAATTTTGAGCTTAACAGTCCTTCATCAGTTCTATATTAGGATGATAGCGGTCATTGGTGGAGAGATAAGTTATTCCACGTATGGTAGTTAGCGAGTTGTTGAAAGCATAGTCAGTTAACAGTAAGAATATTTTTATAGTCATCCTGCTCATAGTTGACAATACTCCATTGGTAGACACGCAGCCCTTGATAGATTCTATCCATTTGTCCCTTAGTTCAAGGGTGGAACCTGGTAGACACACTCCTTTTTATGCTAAAATCTTGCACAATGAGTCCCAATATGCTTTGGCAAACTTTGCGCCCTTTTTAGTTAAATTTTCAGTTTGTAGTCTATGAACTGTACTATTATTTTTGATGTTTACTTAATCGCAGTCTTTCAGGTCACTCTTTCTTCTAATCCGATATATGGCCCCAGTCTTGTAAACTGTATGAATACAAACATACTGTGGGTATTTCCGACATATCTGGTTTTTTCTATAATAAGGTCAACAGAGGTAGGTGCCCAAGTACTGGTATATAGTATATAATTTATTACTATTGAATTGTTTAGGCCATACTGTTATAGTGAAAATATGAGAACTGTTACGAAAGGCCGGTAATGGGATTTGGAAGGTAAAGGTTATGGAGGGCTTCTTAATTGACACACTAATAACCGAAGATAGTATTCAGGTTTCTACTCCCTTGCCCGATGAGCCCAGAACTATATCTGAAAAACCTTTTTTTTTTTTTTTTTTTTTTTTTTTTTTTATGTTCTCTATTCGCTGTTAAGAAACAGGAGACTGCTTGTAGTGTAAGCTATTGCATAAACAAAAGGTTAATTCCAAATGTTCAAATCAAAAGAGTTCTCTTTAGGAGATCTTCCTTAGTGATTAGCATACTGAGACCATCTCTAACACTGGTGTCTAATTTCAAAAGTATAGATTCAATTCAATTGACAAGCAAACCTAATGGCAAGGAAAGATATCACGATGAAAAGAAGTTACAACTCAGACTGAGTCTTGAGCGGAGGAGGAGAAGGCTGCGTGATCAATTACTGCAGTGATAGTGTGTGGAACCTTTATGTCTGTGGCAACGATATCTGAGCCAAGACCAAGCATGATGATTAAGGCCGCCATAACTGAATAGACAAAACGTATTGGGAATAGCTTCTGAAGCTAAAGCTGGTGTCCTCTGTACTTGGAGTTGCAGTGGAGAATCGCCTGCTCTGAAGTTTCATCCTCTGGATCTACGGAAGGGCAGCTAATGGAGTCGTCATTATCACTGAAAAAGGGTTGTGGTGCAAGAGAGGATTTAGCAGTAAGTATCAGATATAGTTCTTCAAGCAGTAAAGCAGTCGAGGCCCATGAAAGGATATCCGTGAAGAGACAGTTTGGTCTGGTCGTAAGTGTGGAGCCTAAAAAGGGTTGTCCAAAATGTGATAAGGTCCTTGATGCAATCTGCATTTGGGAATTTTTCTGACACAGGCAGTAGGATTGAAAGTGGGGGGCAGAAACTATCTGTGGCAGCAATTAATAATTTGTCAGTGAGAGCTTTAAACTATGTTTGGTCACCTAGACCAGGGATAGCATATCCCATTGATGTCAAGCTCAGAGATGCGTGCAGCAATGGGACTAGGTTAGTCCTAAGTTAGCAGATGTGGATGTATTTGGCATTGTGGCCACATGGAAGGGGGCTGTTATAATCATCTGCCAGCAAGGAGGAGAAGGATTGATATCACACATGCAGTGCTGCTGCTACTGAGATAATGGTAATAAGACTACAGGCAAGACACAGCGCAGGCATTAAATGCAGCTGGGCAAGCCCATATTGTGATGGTCGAGGCCAGACTCTTAAGCCTGGATGGATAATGGAGTTAATGAGAATAAGTTAGTAAGACAACCTTGGACCTTACTCCAACGACCTCTGTTTGCCCCATCGTGGCTGTATTTGCGATAAGGGGGTCAGCTCTTTAAGATATGAGAGGTATGAGAAGACCCATAGCCACTTGCCATTGAGGCAGGAGACAAACTGATGCACTAGGGAAAGGGTAGCCTGCTGAGACTGAAAGGCCATTGCGGAAGGGCTAGCACCTTGACAAAGTGATGGAAGGTTTGCATTGATGGGGAGAACCAGGATCCTAGCTATCAATTAATAGAACAAGTGTGGAAGATCTTTCCATCAAGAAAAACTGGTGTGAGTTATGTGTAAGTGTGATTGTGTGGATTGTAGTAGTTGATGATTTCGAGATTTTTTTTTTAGTAGGAGAAAGATCCCACAAGGTGGAGGCCTGCCTGCAACGGCAAGCATAGTACTATTGAAGAAGTTGAGAGTTACTCCAGTATGACTCAGATCAAAGAAAGATAGTATAATAATCAAAAAAGGACGAGATAATCGCATTAGCCATCAACAAATGTAAGGAAGACCCATATATAAGAAATAACAAAGTACATATTAGGGAGCCATGTGGGTCGCCAACTTAGACACCTATCAAAGTAAATAGATATCTCTGGAAAAGTACCTAGCGTCTATTGTAGGCATAAATATTTGAATCCAAGCAACTATATAAGGTGATACATCTCTGGCACAGAGTAGCAAACATCAAAATTAGGACTAAACAATATCAAAGCCCCATTTGATGACAAGAAAGAGGATAGAGATCTTGAGGCCAGGATGCGGTAGTATGCAAACTTCCTGTGTAGGACCAGAACATCTGCCAACTGTCAGCAGTCTAGAAAGCTGGCTATGTAATTAGGGGTGAATTAGGCTCACTATACAAGCCATAAGATAGAAGTTGGTAGTCATTATACTCTCTAGAATCTTATAGACAGTTTGAAGTATGACAATGCCTAGCAAGGAGGAGGGGGACTAATAATCAGATTTTCCTTACTTGGAAGCTACCATCCTAGTGGCCTATTTAAGAGAGTGGGGTGGAAGGTATAGCTCAATTGAACACCCAGGATAGAGGTCAGGATGGAGGATGTGATGTGATAAAGCCTTTACTATATATCATAGGGGATCAGATCAGAGAGAGAAGCACAGTTGTTGGACTTATTGTATTAGGCACAAACGACTCGGACAGGATTAGATGACTTTGCAGGAGGAACTGCATGAATCCGAACCTCTACATGCAATTTCTCCCCTGAGGGCCTAGTGTTCGCCCTGGGAGTCGACACTGGCAACTTGTGCAATTGCTCATTTACCAAAAAAAACATGTAATTGCAACATATCTTATAACCCGGTATATGTCGTCGCCTTCTGTCTGACTACATGCTGTCCACAGGGTATATGTGAGGGCCTCTCTGGCTACGTACAGAAAGTGGATTGAAGCAATTACGTAGAGCACTCGCACAGTTAAACCTTGTGAAATTCAGAGAGGCCGGGTGGTTCTGGATGGTTATGAAAGAGCAAGTGAAGTAGGCTACTCCGATACAGACCGCGAGTAGGTCGACGCCCCCACGATGCCTATATAGTAAACAAATCTATTAAACAAGTTGCTAAAGAGAGGCACCAAAGACGAGAAGGTATTGGCCAGATCTTGAACACTAGTCATCCTGAAAGCCAGCTTCAGAGCCGGATAAGATGGCGTGAAGCATACTCGGCCAACAACCATGCTGGCCCCTTCGAGTTCTAAGAATTAATTGGCACGTTCCAAAGTAGGCGGCCATATCTTAACTGCCGAAAGAAGGTTGACAACGCAGTTTAAGTGTGTCCACACACTCATAGAAGTCAAGAGCTTTGATCATACTGTCAGTTGAGTGAGGGAAGAGAAAGTTTCTGGGTCCGAGTGGGTTCGCTCACGGATTAAGAGACGAAGGTAGGAGAGAAAATACCAGTTTATATATAAAATGAGTTGTAGTCCGCGAACACTCTGACGCGGGATATCAATATTGAAGTACCTACAGAGCTTTCGCAATCCTCAAGCAACGGAGAAGTTATCTTGTGAATATCATAAGTTTTAGGAAAAAAAACTTTACCTACGATCCTTCCTAGACAATGTCAGCTACCAATGAAAGATTTTAGACTAGTCAGCTTCTCTTGCCCTTAGGATCGACTACTCTTAACAGAATATTGATATACCTCCTTGTTACTAAGGTTCTTTATATGACAACTAGACACCTCCAAATTATACCTCTGGATACTCATAAGCTCATAGCTCATTCCACCCTCCTGGAAGATCTTTTGCTCGAACCACGTCCCTCAAAATACATCTTGTTTTTCGAAGATATACTAGAAAAACCCCTCCTTGAGTTTCAATTCTATATACCTCAGGAACCCTGCTGATTCACCAATCCCCTACTCATCACTGAATAATCATATTGCCAAGAGAACAACAAACACTTCTACTGTCCCACATTCCTAAGGAAACTGTTCCAAGACTACGATACTGAGCAAGAAGGAACCTACAGTTCTTTTAGCCTTACCTCCTCCTCCTTTACCCCATGTGTTTAGAGACTAAGAAAACATCCAGAGTCTCCATAAACTGAGATGCCACAACAATTGACTGTTGACATAGACAAAGCTATATCCGACAAAGAAGCAGTCTCTCTGATTGGATGTGACCATGCACCAGGAAGCTTTAGGGCACCTTTGGTACTCCACCACCTCTCACAACAAAGTGGGGATAGAGAGTTGGCCAAAGGAACTCGGTCATCGACTCCAGGACCCCGGACAACCGAAATCCTGCTATGGAAACATTCACCCAACGTATTGGACAGGCAATGAGATACTTAAACTGTACCCTCCTGGAATCGCTTGATATGCAGCACCTGGCATACTGCCAACTATATGGTTAAGCTCCAGATCAGGCCAACCAACTCCAGCACTCTGCACAAGGTATAACCCGTGGGGAACAAATCATTGGCGAAGAGTTGAAACCAGTCAATTCGGGACTTGAAATGTTAGCAACTGAAACCACAGCACATTAAGAGGCCACCACCAAAGGTTTAAATGCAAAGTAGCCAGGGCAGGAAAAACGGGCTACACATCAAGAAGCGTTAAGTACCCAACTTCATGTTCACATTGGGGCTACAAGGCAAGAGTCGTTGGATCGAGACCGCCAGCAAGAACAGGCTTTGGCTAGGCAAAAAGCGGTACTCCAACAAAGACAATTGGCCGCCCAGAAACAATATGTGCGGACCAGAAAAGAGTTACAATAACTTCACCAGAGCCTCGAACAAGAGCATATAGTGAGGGCGGCCTATGTGGTCAGGAAGAAAGCCTAATCTGAACAACTTAACCGAATGTCGATACGGATGAAGGAGTCTATGATGCAACTACAAGTTGTACGAAACACTCCTAGAATGTGGGAAACAGTGGCACTACAGCCATGGAAAATCCCGGATTCCAAAAATTGGACCACCGCTGAAGTTAAGGAAGAATTTTGTTGTATCCCTGCCAGGGGGAAAGGTAAAGGAGTAGACCGTGAGGAAAGAAATAGAGGCGGCGGAAAAAACCCATTGCCTCCTACACCAGAAAATGCCCATGACACTGGAGGCTATAACCACGGCACGGAAGATAGAGTTGGCCTCAGTAATAAAGGTTGGGAACCATCGCGAAGACACTTGCCAGGACGCTACTTTGAATTCGAGGCGGACGTATTGGTAGAGAGAGTAGGGCAAGCATTAGCCTATACGAAAAGGGGCAGGCGGATCTCCCATCCAAATATGAAATTAAGCCTAATCTTGATGTGCGAGTATGATTACTAAATTGAGAGGATTATTTTGATTGAAACTGATGGCAATGGGAAGACGATGAAGAACGGATCAAGAATGCCTTTGGAAGAATTGAAGGAACCGAGGTGGCCCCTTTCGCAATAACCTACAGGAAATTGGTCACTGTGGACCTCATATTCCCCAAAGAAGAGGGTTATGATTTTTGGATAACTTTCAGTGCTGAAGTCACGGAACGATTCTCAGTATTGCATAAGGCGCAGAAAGCCTTAGCAGAAATGGACAAGGTTAGGTACACAGGCGAGAAAAATAAGTATCTCCTTACCATGGAAAACTATAACCCCGAGGCAGAATTCTCCGGTATTGCTTGAAGAACCATAATACGGCGACAACTTCCCATTGAAGCCATGCGTACACTATCAAATCAAATTCATGCCTTGCATAGTGAATGGATCAAGCTAGTTCGCAGGGTTATCAAAACAGAAGAATCGTTCTAGGAACAACAAGGGCCATTGGGAAAAAACAACCAGAAAAAAGTGAGTCCCAGAAAAGACAACAGGAGGACGAATCCTAATCTAGCTAGAACATTGCAGGAAATAAAAAAAGGAAAACCTATACAGCAGATTAAAAGGCTTCCTACAAATTGAAAAGACAAGCAGAAAAAGAGAAAAAGTCCCACGCTGAGGGAAAGGTTGAGCACACAAATCGGGTTGAAACTCATAACGGAATCTCTAAGGACCAAATTGAAGACCGAAAGAAAGCCAATCAATGTACCGGTTGCATGGTGGCTCACCATACTTGGAAGTTCTAAAGGAAAGAGGCTCAGGTATCGGTAACCGGACAAAAACTGGCAAATTTCAAACCCCAAGTTCGACGACCCCTGGTAACAAATCTACAAATAGCACCCACAACCTGGGTGAACCAAGTAAACCAGCCCAGTAGTTTGGAAGAGGATGACATGGATGAAACCTAAAAAGGGTTTTCGGGCATTGGCAGCGACGGTAACTGGCTATTCGGTTATGGACCGCTTACCCTATCCGAAATCAACAAGTGACCTCAACCTCAGCAAGGTCCTACTAGTAGGTATTCCGCGCTTCTCTGTGGGAAATTCAAAACTGGCTTGAGAATCATGAAAACCACTCCAGACCTCCTGGAGTATCGCAGACCTAAGAATAACAGGGGAGCAAGAAGCGATATACTTACACGGCGGCTCGTGGTGGTATAGGACTAACTAGCAAAACTTGAAAATCATAAGGAAGAGAGCTGAGCTCCATATATGATGTATATCCGACCTCAGTACTGAAGACGGTCAACTTAACCCTCATTCTTATAAAGCCCTAAATCCTTTCAAGAGATCCAAGGAAGAGTGGACGGACCATCACGAACTAGGGACTTCTAAGAACGACAAGAGGAAATCACTCTAACCTGGACCATTAGAAGCCTTCCAGGAACGAAATATATAACAGCTTGGCCAGACAACGGAATAGTTGTAGAAACACAACTCGATTTCGGACAACAAGAAAAATGTAGTTGGAAGAGAATGAGGAACAAGGGCTACATAGTCCACGCGCTAAATGGAGCTGGGTAAATCCGTCCCGAACCTAGACTACGGCATTGTGGACAGGTTAGGATTAATAGACTCATAGGATAATCTAGTCAACGCGTGTAGAATCCCCTGAATAGAACCTCATGATACAATTTCAGCTCCAGTTAGGCATGGGAAATGGCAGGTGTATGGGATCCCTTTGGCAAGAGGTAATGACCGCTAGTAGTGGTCTGCTAACTAAACCAAAGACTGAGATTTTACTTTGTGTGAGGAGGCTTGAATAGCCGAAGCTGTGAGGGCATGGTAACAAATACCCTAAGTTACCACTACAATGAAAATGTCATAGAAAAGACATGCATAGGCCCCTTGCGGTCCAAACAAAAGAATTAAAACTGAACCACCAGCCCCGCTTTATTATTCATGCCCTGGAGGCAGGGCAACCAGTGAAGAAAATGGAGAACGATTCCAGAATCGTGTTCTATTAGACTCAGGGTCTAATATTTTCCTAATTAACTAGGAACTAGTTAACAAACATTACCTACCATACTACATACACAAAATATCTAAGCCATTTACACCTTTGAAAGAACCACAGCAGTGAAAGGATGAAAACACTACATGCATCCTATTCCCTGAGAGCGGGAGCAAAGAACATCATTCTCACCACTCTTGCCTAATTGCCAATACTGGCAAATATGACCTTATCATCCCATTTGGATGGGTGAATACAGAACATCCCATTGGGCACATTGAGGATGCAGATAAATGGACATTTAAATACGAAAAATGGCAAAGTCATGTTAATGATGAAGGCATAGACTTGACTTTTGAATGGGACGAGACTGTGGCCTACGACCTAGAGGCACGATACATTGGAACGATCAAAATACCATCCACTCCTGTGTCAACGAAGATCCAGCAAATACCTCAGGAATACCATGAATTCCATAGGGTTTTTGAAACAAAAACAGTAGAGAAACCAGCAGTTAGAAGAAATTTTGACCACAGTATTGACTTGATACCCACTGTAGTACAGCCATGTGGCCCGATATATCCTATGTCAGCCTACCTCTGGGATTTACTTAGTAAATAACTGCAGAAAACGCAGGATCCAGGGAAAATCGTTGAGAGCACATGCCCTGTAGGGCCTCCAATCTTATTTGTCCCCAACCTGATGGTTCAAGGAGGCTATGTGTGGACTAGCGACAGTTGAATAAGCTAATAGTGGCCAACAAATATCCGCTACCCCTAATGAGCGATCGCCACAACTGGGTGGCTGTTGCCCAAATATTCACTAAACTCGCCTAAACAGATGGCTATCACCTCCTAAGAATAATGGGAGCCGATGAGTGGAATATAGCATTCCGGACCCGATACAGCCACTTCAAATTCTCAGTAATTCCATTTGGGCTTGACAACGCAACGGCCACATTCCTGGCTATGATGAATGAAATTGTACGTGAATTTTTAGATGATGGGGTGGTGGTATACCTAGACGATATTCTAATTTACTCCAAAACAGGGAAAGGTCACATCAAGTTGGTCAAGAAGGTACTCTGTCACCGCAGAGAATATGATCCAGCAGTAGAAACTACCAAGTCTGTTTTTCAATTCGAAACCCTGGAGTTTATAGGTTATAATGTGGCAATTGATAGAGACACCATTAGTGAAAGAAAGGTTTAACGGATAAAAATTTTGGATGGCACCAAGGTCTGTCAAGGAGCTGCAAATATTCATTGACCTGGCCAATTTTTACTGACGTTTCATCAAGGATTTCTCAAAAATCTGCAAACCAATTACCGAAAAGTACAAGGGCCACCCCAGAAAATTCAGGTAGGGGCTAGAACAATATGGGGCATTTGAAGAACTTAAGAAAATATTCATCTCTGCCCATCCCTATACTAGAACATCTGCTGCTTTTGCACTCGTGGAGGCCACAGTCAGAGACCTCTCCCTTCGCGGCACAGAATTAGCCACTACCAAACCACCCCCTTGTCCTCCCACGGTCCCTCCTTACCCGTCTTCAGCCTGCTCTAGGTGTAGCCACAACCCCGCACCCCAACCTGCACCTCAGGCAAATGAAGGCCACGACACCCACCTTCCCTACTATGACACAGTTGAAAAACAGTGGTATGGCAACCTCGCAGCATATGCCGACAGCCACCCATGCTCCTGGGTAGCTAAGTGTACAGTGCTGTAAATACCCACCCCTAACCAAGTTTTGCAAACCACTTTGATCTTCCAACACCTGACCCCCCTGCAGAGCGTTCCGCTCGGCCAACAAGCCCTATGTTGTAGATGCACCATGACTGTCTTCTGCACCAAGAAATAAAAGCAAAGGAAAGAAGCCGGCCAAGCCAGCAACAGTCGTAGCGTCAAGCGACAGCAGCCCTCAGTCGCGAGGAGAGGCACCGTTGCCCCTTACCCCATGCTGAGCTGAGATTTTTCTCCTCCTGCACCTCACCAGCACCAGTTGCACAAGCTGACAGGATGGCAGCCACAGCCGCGAACCTGATGGCTGCCGTGTTGAGGTAGTCCAACTGCCCTTTTCCCCTCTCCTTCTCCTCATGTGTTAATCCTAATGGATCACTCACCCCGCTAGGCACTGACCCATACACACCCTCCACTACTTATTCACCCTACTATGAAGCATGACTAAACGTCTTAAGCATGTTTTCCGAATAGGAAACAACCCTTACCACCCCTTCCGCCCAGCCTCAAACCAAGTCCAATTGGCCATCCATAGCCTACCTATAGCCGACCTCACTGAGGATCAATCTGACCTCTTCCCTTACCTCTCTGAGTGAGTTAGCAATGCAACTGACGTCGTCATCTAATCAGCCCGCTTCCTCTGAACTCATACGGCTATTCGAACCACAAATAGTACTACGTCAATAGTAGTCACTGTGGCCCCTTGTGATCTCAACATTGTTGGCTCCCTAATCCGTCGCTTCTCTAGTCCGCGCAAAATCCAAAAGACACTCACCTTAGGGAAGTTTATGCAATGCTGGAAGTGTTGGCTTTATGGCCACCCCTCCCCCATTTGCAAAGACACCACCCCCACTTGCCTCCAATGTACTTTGGCACAAACACAGGCAATGTACCGCTGCCCTAATCCGTCGCCTACAAGGGGGTGAAAACCAAGTTTGTAGCTGGTTGTTGTCCCGCCTCCCCGCTGATGTATTCTAGTTGTGCAGGAGCCCACCCTACTATAGATCGTTCCCGCCCATCACGCCCCCTCCCTCTCACTGATGGTGACGCTGACTCTGAGCCAGAGGTTGTACAAGCTCCTGATGACATCATGGACCAGGATGGACCCACCCTACCCGTACTGCCCAGTACTGTCTCCCCTAGCTCTGCCGCCATGGATCTAATAACACCCCTACAGCCTGTCCTACCAACTGGCTCTCCTGCGGACTGTAGCTCTTGATCTATTGCACGTGTCGCCACCTGGCTCTCCAGTTCTCTGCTCCTGCACGGCACCTTAGGCTACCACCCCCATTGAGTCTAGCATTGGACCCTCCTTCCCTAAGGCAGGCTCCTGGCACTAACATCAATGTCATTCCGCACCACTGTATTGTGAGATGGAACATGTTTGCCTTTTAATCAATAGCCATAAGGCTATGCCCACCCCACCACACTTTGTAGCAGTGCAGGATCCTTCTGTCTTTAAGGGGTGAATACAAATATTTTCCTCTTATAAATGTTTTTACCCACCGACTACGAAAGGTGCTAAATCTATAGTTGCTGTTTATGCTCTCCATGAATTCATGGCAGTTTTAGCACCGCCTGCAGTTTTTTTAGAATGCCAGGACTTTATTACAATATACATTCACTCCACATTAGGGTTGATTAATTCAGATCTACGGGTTCTTCGTGTCTACAATACATACTCGACCTCTAGGAGCTCCACACACCTCCATACAATCACCCTACTGTCCTTATTTGTAGAATATGCATTCCCCACCCTGCTGGTTCGGCTGTGAAACTTCATCATTCCCTTTCTGTACCTCTACGGGTCTTTACTCATACTGAATTTAATCTTTCTTACCCATACATTCACATGGCCTCCGGGCTAGGCTACTCACCTTTAAACACACCAGGGGTATTTTCTAGGTTCCCCTTCGATCTCACATCTAGACCTTTTGTCTTAGACCTTGCCTTCGCAAATCCCTCTCTTGCCCCCTGTGTTACCTCTTGGGGTGTCACTCTCCCACTGACTGGCTCTGACCACGCCCCCTTGACAATTACCATCTCCACGCCTTTTCTATACCAGTTTGACCTCACCCCTAACTGCACCAGCACTGATTGGCACACTCTCTTTCTCATAGAAAGGGATCTATCGGTCCCGCCGCGTCCCCAGCTCCAGTCCTCTACCTCACTCAGACATTATTCTACCGCCACCTTGGCACACTCACTTTCCCCTTAGCCCTAGACACAACAAATAAGGGCCCTTGTTAAAGGCCAAAGTCATGGTGGACATCTGAGCTATTACAGCTACGGAAAGCTATCAAGTGAGAGGCAAAGATATCACCCATGTCCCCATGTGCCAGCCTCTTCAACAGTGCAAGTGCCTCCCGCCTTGCATATTTAATGTAATAAAAAAGGCCAAGGTATCACAGCGGAACTCACTCCTTGTTCACAAAGACTCCAAGTCAGTGTGGGCTGCTGGTCTGGTAGCTAGTGGAGACCCCCCTAACCAGTTCCCCTCGTTTCCCAATGCCACGACATCCGTTGAAGTCAATACCTCCCTTTTGCATCAATTTTTCCCTCTAAAAGACCCCCTACCCTCACTGTCCCTCCTGCAACCTTTTGTGGAATTCCTTCCACTTCAGAAGCTGGAAGTCTTCCATGCCCTTCGCAAGTCCTCCAACACCTCTGTACCCCTGGCCTGTCTTAATTCCAGATGGCATATGGAAGAGGATCAACAATATCAAGCCCAGCTACCTCACCTCCCTGCTAGGTCCCCTGTTGACCTATGGTTCCCACCCCACCTCCCTTAAAAAAGGCAATGGTATTGTCCTCTCCATTCCTGCCAAATCTAACTATAATTCCCCCTCCTCCTTGCGAGTTATTGTCCTACTAGAAACCAAGTCCAATATTCTGGAAGAGATAATGGTAACCCGACTATCGCTAAAGGCCCACACTGTAGGCCTCATCTAACCAAACTGAAGTGGCTCGCTTCCTAGACTTAGCACCTTGGACAATTGTGCTGCCCTCACTGACGAAATTGGCATTCTAAAGCGTGCAGGCCTCTAGACCTCTACCCACTTCCAGGCCATCAATGAATACTTTAATAATAGTTCCTCTCGTTGTTCATATTCCCTACTACACGCCAAAGCAATCTCTCATTATACTCTTTCATGGGTTCATTCATTCTTGCCTGATCACAAATGCAGCCAGATTTCTTCGGGCTTCCATAATATCTTCTTGCCTATTCAATTGGGTACCTCCCAGGGCTCCTAAATATCTCCTTTGTTTATTTTAATTCTTGTATCTTCCCTGCACTTGTCTATATCCTAGGGGATTATATTTTGCTACATTGATGATTATACTGTTACTGTTGGGTCTGGGTCATACTGGAGCAACACACAGATTGTTCCACATCACTATATCCACCTTTGCTAGATGGCCATCCAAGTTTAGGTGTCCTTCTCTATTCGTAAAACTGAACTCAACTACTGGCCTACTGCTGGGGATCGCTAGCCCTCCTCACCGGTGACCGTCTCTCATGATGGGAGTTTCTTCCACCTTTCCTCCTTAGTCCGATGGCTAGGATACTGGTTCTCATCCATGATGGAAACCTACACTCACTTCCTCAAGACGCTAGCCGTTAGGCAAGCGCCCTTTGGTCGCATCTGGCAACTCTCTCCTCCAGGCATTGGCATAGTCCCCTACCTGAACGGCAGGCTGGCAATGTGCCTGCTACTACTAATCCTGACTTACGGAGCTGAACTCCTGATTCTCAACACTGCCATGATGGGGAAAAGGGAAGTCTTTTCGAACAAGGTCTAATGGTGAGTCATCAACTACTTCCTATCGATTACACTATCCATCCTACCTGCAAGGCTTGCCTTCCCCCTCACAAGTCGCTCCTCAGTCATTGCCGCAGGATCGCTGTAACACGGCTTGCCTACTACCCTCCTGAGATCAGCCCAGCCGCAGCCCCGCTGCCTAGATTATTTTCATCTTTCTCCAACTTCAGGGTGGGGCACTTCTCTAGGCCCCTTCCCCGTGTCCTTACAGTCACTTTATCCCCCTCCAGTGGTACAACTAAGGTCCATTCCCACAATCCGCTCTCACTTCCCCATCGATTTGATCTGCTACCTCTTGATCAAGGTGACACAGGATGGCTTCAAACTCCCACAGATAAACTGCCACCTCCTACCAGGCAGAGTCCTTACCACGCCTCTTCTAAGCCCAAGTTCCGTCTCCTACAAACTGATCATGGAAGACTGCAGAAAGGACCTCCTCGCTGATTGTACACACCTGTCCCTATCCCCCCCTTACTAAATCATAGTCTGTCCCACCACCTACATGCCTTCATGGGCCTTGTACATTTTATAGCTCGGAGTATACTTTAGATGTGTGATGGCAAGGGACATATTGCTGCACAACCCACATATTCTGATGCCGATCGCTCATCCACCTGTTCTTCTTGCGACTTAGAGCAAGAAGCTTTAAAGCATGCAATTATTAACTGCCCCTCCAAGTCATAAGTACTCCAGCTTTACCTTCTGTATATGTCTTCGATGGGCCATGGCTCTCGACTTTGCGCGAACCTGGACATTATCCAAGGTCTCATATCATACATCCTCACCACTTGCACAAACCTCACTCCCAATATGCCATTGGTTTTCAATACCGTTGCCACATCCTCCTATGACTATAACTTAGACTGAGAGGGTTATCAATTGTGCTATATCTATCCTTGCGGTTATGATTTTTTATGATATCATTCCATTCAATACTTTTTGAATTAGTTGCCATGGTTGGACGCAATGACCTTATTGTTATCACTAGGGGAGACCTTGTACAGTTATTTCTTTTGTATTACACGTTTGGAATTAACCTTTCGTTAATGCTATAGCTTCCGCTCCATGTAGGTTCTTATATGTTAACAGGGACCATATGAGATAATCAAAAAAATAATCCAAACCTAGAATTAAGGGACACACTCCGCGCCCTGTAATTTCCACACACTTGAAATTCTTGCCCTTTTTTGCCTATCAAAAGTTTGTATTTTTGTGTGGCTATGTCAATAACACACCCAATCTTGCTACTCGCTTAAGCTTTGCTCTTTAGAGACACAGCCACACTCCCTATCTAACAGTGAAGGCCACAGCTTCACCTAGCCCCTCCATGTCAGGTTAGTGTACCCGCCACCACATAGCACCCAACTCAGCCCTCTTCTCTGCATCAGCACCCTGGGGGCCCTCCCTGACCACCTTATCGCAACCCAGAACCTCTTAGATGCTACTTTCACCCAGTTGAGCCTCTCCAATAAATCCTGACCTGCATTTAACAACTCACTTCTACACTAACTTTTCGATGGGAAGGGCACCATGATCCCACTAGGTGCAGGATGATCACCGCAATCAAGGAGTTATCTTAGCCGACTTGCAAAACTGACAACACGCATGGATAAGATCTCCTCTACTATTTCTGCCCCAACCCCTCCCACTATTCCAACTCAGGAGGCCACAGTCTGAGACCTCTCCCTTCGTCTCACAATTGAAGCTACTGCCAGAAAACCACTTGCTCGTTTGGCGGTACCAACTTGCCCCCCTCCGGCCCCACATAGATCTCTCCCATACTCTGAATCATCACCTGCACAAGAGGCAAATCAAGGCCCCAACCACACCCTCTCCTGGTATAACACAGTTGAAACACAATGATATGGGGACCCCTCCACATATGCTGTCTGACACCCACCCTCCAGGGATGCCCAAGAGTACAGGGATGGGAAATACCCTCCCATTACCGGTGTTCGCACAACACCGTCATCCACCATCACCCGACCCACCTGCACCCAGGTCCGCCCAGCCAACTTGTTCTATTCTGCTGTTACAGCAGGACACTCCTCTGAACCTTCAACCGAAACCAAAGGGAAGAGGCTCACATCGCTGACATAAGTGACAGCGTGTAATGACAGCACCCCTCAGTCTCGTAGACTGGCACATTTACATTCCAGGTGAGTATTTTTTCTTCGCACGTCGCACCTCTCGTACACATCATGCAGAACCTCACCGTATGGCAGCTATAGTCCCAGATCTGATGGCAGCCGTCCTGTGGTAGGCCAACTACCCTTTTCCCCTCTGCCTCTCTGCAGCTGTCATTCCTAAAGGATCACTCACTCTCCTAGGGATTGACTCATACACACTCTTCACTGCTTAATCCCCCTTTTATAAAGCCATAACTAATTGTCCCAACCAAGCTTTCCCAGTAGGAAACAATCTTACAGCCCCTTCCACCCTGACACAAACCAAGTCTCTTTGGCTATTCATAGCCTACCCATAACCTACCTTCCGTAGTCCCACGCTGACCTCTTCCCTGCCTTCCTTGTGTCAGTTCGTAATACAACCGAGGTTGTCAACTACGATACACACTTTCAATAAACCAACCCTGACAATTGAGCCTCTAATACTACTATGTCCGTAGTAGTCATCATGGTCACATATGATTAAAAACAGGCTTGGCTCTGCCATACGTCTCTTCTACCCTCCGTGAAAATTCTAAAAGACTTACTCATCATGCAATTTATTCAATGTCAAAAGTGATGGATTTATAGCCACCCATCCCCGCTGTGCAAAGCCACCACCCGCACTTGCCCTTGCGCGCTTTAGCATATCCATGAGGGTACAACCGCTTCCCTAAACGCACTGCCCCAAGGGCAGGAACATCAAGTCCATTGCAGGGTGTTGTTCCGCCTCCTTCCTTATATGCTCTTATGTACTGGACCCCACCCTGCCACAGACTGTTCGTGACCATCCTACCCGCTCCACTGATGATGACACCCCCTCTGAGCCTGCAGATGCTCTAGTTCCCAATGACGTCATGGACTAGGATTCACTGACCCTACCCGACCCACCCAGTACTCCCTCCCCTACCATCACCGCCATGGATCTTAGAATCTCCGGATACTCAGTCCCACCAACTGGAACTCCAGCTGACCCTTAACCCAAATCCCTGGTAGCAGTCTCCACCTGATTCTGTAGTTATCCGCCGCCGCACAGCCCATCAGGCTTCCCGCATCAATCAGTACAGTATTGCATCTGCCTTCCCTGACGCAGGCACCAGGCATTACCCAATCCCTTACATAGGACAACTCCCTTACGAGATTGAATATGTTTCCTTGCTTATTCAATAGCCTTAAGGCTATGTCCACCCCTCTACACTTGGTTGCCCTCCAGGATCCTCTGTTCTGCCAGGGGCGACTTCAAATATTTTACTCTGATAGATCTTTTCCCTACCTACTACTAACGGTGCCAAACCTAGGATCGCTGTTCATGCTCTCCTCAACTTAGTCCAAGTTTTTACACTTCTAACGGTTTTTTTTGACAGGCTGGACTTTTGGGCAATTGATAGTAACTCCGGCTCTGGCATGTTTAACTCAGCTCAGCCGGTTTTTTGTGTTTACCAGGTATACTCCACTATTGGGCACTTATCTAACCACTGCAAGATCACTCCTTCCTCCTTGTTTAGGGAACAAGCCTTCCCCACCACCCTGCTTAGGGATCTATACCTCCACCATCCGCTTTGTGACCCTCTAAAGATCCTTCCTAATACTGAATTTAATCTTTCTTCCCTAATATTCTGACCTGGCCTCTGAAGTAGGATACTTACTGTTAAACACAACTGGTATATTTACTAGGTTCAACTTCGATGGCACATCCAGATCTGGAGTCTTATACCTTGCCTTCGCAAAACCCCCCCTTGCCACCTATGTTAGCTCATTAGGTGTTACCCTTGTACTGATGGATTCTGACCATGTCACAAACACTTTCGCCTTCCTGACGTCTTTCCTACCCCAGCCTGACTTTACCCCTAGCTGGATCAAAATGTATTTGCACTCTTTCTTCCCTGCTATCAAGGATCTAGCGGTCCCACCACCTCAACCACTCCAGACCTCAACCTTACTTAGTGCTTAATTGCACCGCCACCAGGGCACCCTCACCTCCCTCCTAGCCCTTCACACACCAAAAAACTCCCTTGCTTCAGGTCAAAGCCTTAGTGTACAGCGTAGTTATCATAACTCCGCTTCACCTTCCACCAAGAGGCAAAGATTGCACACATGTCCCCCTACACCACCCTCTGTGTCAGTACCGGTTCCTCTCGCCTTTCATATATCAAGGTGATAAAAAAGGCCTAGGCATCTTACTGGAACTCCATGCTTGCCTCCTAGAGACCCACAACCCTTGCTATATATCCTGCGACCTTTCCTGGCTTTCCTACCACCTGAAACGGGAAGTCTCCCTTGCCCTTTGTAAGTCCTCTCACACCTCAGCCCCTGGGCCGTTACTGATCCCCTATGGCATATGGAAGACGATCAATAACATCATGCCCACCTTGCTCACCTCCCTCATAGGTCCCATACTGACCTATGGTTGGCACTCCGCCTCCCTCAATGAAGCCAGCGGCATTGTCCTCTCCTATCCCAGCAAGTCTAACTACAACTCTCCCTCCTCCTTCTGAGTCATTGTCCTGCTAGGAAAATCTCCAAGATTCTGAAAAGGATAATGGCAACCCACCTATCGCTAATGGCCAGCACTGTTACCCTCATCCACCGTAACTAATGCGGCTCTCTTCCTAAACTAAGTAGCTTTGACGCATGTGTAGCCACCAAACTCGAAGTCTGCATAATGTAGCGAGCAGGCCTCAAGACCTGCACCCTCTTCCTTGACATCAAAGTTGGCTTTGATTATATTTCCTTTACTTATGTATCTTCCCTACATGGCGGTAAAGGCGTATCTAGTTATATAGTTTGTTGGGATTTATTCCTTTTTGACGGTCCGAAAATGCCAGCTGATTTTTTAGGGTTCCACAAATATTTTCTTGCCTATTCAATTCGGAGCCCCCTAGGGGGCCCCTGTCTCTACTTTTTATTTTTAATTTCTGTATCATCCCTGCACAGGTCTATCCCTAAGGGGATTATGTTTCCCTATGTAGATGATTTTGTGCTTACAGTTGGGTTTGGGTCATACTGTAGGAACACAGAGCTTCACCAACACTGCTATACACGCATTTACCGGAAGGTAAACCCACGTAGATGTTCCTTCTCCATTCCCAATACTGAACTCATCCACTGGCGGACTCCCAGGGATCGCTCTCCCTCCTCACTGGCTCCTGTCTCACTCAGTAGGAGTCTTTTCCACCCAACTTGCTTTGTCCGCTGGCTAGGGTACTAGTTCTCACCCTTGATGAAAACATCTACTCAATTCCTCTAGAGGGTAGCCCACCTGCAAGGGGCCTTTGTCCTATTACAGCAATCCCCCCTCCTGGTATAGGCATAGTTCCCTACCTACACCACAGGCTCGCCATGTGTCTGCTCCTACAAATGCTCTTTTACGGAGCCGACCTCTTCCTCTACAACGCTGCCATGATGGGGAAAATAGAAGTCTTTAGGAGCAATATCCAAGGGTGGGTCATCAACTGCTGCTTATCGAATCGTGTATCCATCGTACCCTATGAGGCTCAAGTGCCCCTTCTCAACTCGCTCCTCTCCAAAGACTACCGGATAGCCTCACTATGGCTTACCTATTCCGGTCATGAGAATAATTCAGCTACAGCCTGGTTGTCTACATTATTTGCATTTTTCTCCAACTTTAAGGCAGGGGACTCCTGCCGCCCATTCCTTCGTGGCCTTAAGGCCAACTATATCCCCCTCCTATGGAACCAACTAAGGCCCATTCAAGCCGTCTGCACTCATCTCCCCATTGATCGACTGCCTACCTCTTGATCAAGGTAACACAAGACAGTTGCAAACTTACACAGATAAACTCTCACTTCCTACCGGACACAGTCTTTGCCCTCTATCCTATGATGCCAGGAGCTGTCTACGACAAACTGATCAAGGAAGACTACAGAAACGACCTCCATACTGATTGGACACTACGGTCCCCACGCCCACCTTACTATTTCTATATGCCGTCCCACCGCCCACACTCCTTCATGGGCCTAGACTGCCTTACTGCTGGGAGAATACACCAGATACATGCTGCCAAGAGCTATCTTGCTGTCCAACCCTCATGGAGCAATGCCATCGCGCTCCCACCTCTCCTTCCTGCGACTCAAGGGCTGAAACCTTTGAGCATGCAATACTGGAATACCCGTCCAAGTCCCAACAAAGCCATCTTTATCTCCCCAAGTTGTTCTCGCTTAGTCATGGGTCTTACCTCTGCGCCGACCTAGCCTTGATCCTAGCTCTCGCCTGATACAGCTACGCCACTCGCACCAACCTCACACCCACCATGTTAGCAGTTTTTTATACTATTGCATCATCGTCCTCCGACTATGACCCAGACTAAGTGGTTTTTTCTTTCATGTTATATATTTTCTTGAGGTTATGATTTCTTTTGATATCATTTCATTGTATTCAATATGAATAAGTTACCATTGTTGGGCCCGGTGAATGTATGGTTATTATTAGGAGAAACCTGTCTGGTTTTTCATTTCTTTTGCATGTTTGGAATTAACTTTTCGTTTATGCCATAGCTAGCGCTCAATACAGCATCCTGTAAGTTATCAGGGAAGATATGAAATAATCAAAAAAAAAATTACCTTTCCCGGAGTTAAGTGATCATCAAGGTTTGAGCAGAAACTTTAACAATATATTCAAATTCAGCCTGCGAGAAGCTCAATCTTTGATCATACATTTTACTCTCCTTTCCTTACAGTTCTCCAAATTCTTCCATACGAGGACAGCCTAGTCAATGCAATAGTCCCGAATTAGCTACCCTGTAACATTATATTCTTAACTCTCCTTTTACAAAAGCAATTCTACATTCTCTCATGCATTGAGAATACTTTCACAAGCAAAGTTTCCATCTTTGCCAATATTATAGGCACTGCTGACCTCTCAACTTTGACAAAATATTTCCTAAGTACTAAAATGACTACCCACTTGACCTTCAAGCAGTAGTAATCCAAATACTAGTGTGCATATAGCGAAAATATATTAAATATATCTATTGTCAAGATAGACGTCAGACTACTAGTTTTACAAAACGGAAACAATAATCCATATATAATCTTTTGAAATAATACTTGTTCCTGACCTTGCAGAAAACCGGTATATAAACTAATTTTTCTTCCTGTTACAACCTTTTTGGCTACAAGGCCAAACGACTGGTGATTTTAAATTCTCTCATACAGAAATTGTTTGGGTGTCTAAGCAAGTTGCCATTGCTATAGTAGCTGATAATAGACCTATTCCTAGTCCTGTAGGACCTGACCAGATCATCAAAGAGGATAACACGGAATCTACCACTTCGGCTACCTTGATCCTGTTCTGAATCCATACCACCCCTCCAATTACTGCTTTGTGTTGTCCACAATCAAGAGTCCACCAAAAGGCCCTGCATACCAATAAGTGTGTCAATATGTAGTCTAACATCAAGCAAAATGGGGTTTATCCAATATGAGACATGGACCGATCCTTGAATGAAAGTGCCGATGAGATTCACATAGCGCTCTCTACACTATCACTGGAGACCAGGCAGGGTTTGACAATGATAGAATAATTGCTGAGCGGTATTGCCAGAGGTGAAGTTATCAATTACTGTGAGATACAGGAAGGTCGCCGTGTATTGGAACAATTCAGTTGTGATACCAAAAGGGAGTAGCAAAGGTTACGTGCCCGGGTTCAGGAAATGTTCCGATGCTGAAATTCTCAATAGGAGCAACAGTGCCAAGTCTCTCAAACCAGAGACACAATCCTAAACAAGGCACTAATGCAACTCAATACTAAGTTTAACCAACAGGAACAATAATGTATCAGGAAAGTTCATAAGCAACCCGAAATTACAACACATCAGCAACGAGGCAAGAGCACGGGTATCATAGCCTATCTACATACTCTGGTACTTCAATTAGCAAAGTAGAGACCTGCACTAATTTGGCAAGGACCTAGATTTTGTAATCAACGACCGTCTAACCAAACACAATCAATGGTCTCAATAAAAGATACTATTACTGCAAAGGAATCAGCATCAATGATGACGATGGAAAAAGGAAAAGGTGTTAACCGTAGAATAAATATGATACAACCGCTACTAGCCTCTACGAACTTTGGTGATGCCCCTGGCCCAGGTGATGAAGGGTACGATAGTGAGGGAGAGGATGGCGGAATAGAAAGTCCGTCAGGCCGGAAACCACTCCTCCTTTACTATCTATTCTTGGAAACATGGTAAGTAAGGACAGGTAACAAAGGCTTTCTTAGAACCTAACGGTGGACTCTTCCGATTAGCAAGCTAATATGGGTAACAATCTACATCTTTGAAGGAAATAACAACCAAGAAGTTCGAAACTGGTTAACAGCCTGTCTAGACTACTACGATCACAATCCTACATAGTGGGAAAATCATGCACCCCAAATAGTTTTTGCCTTAGGGAAATCAAAGGGGTAGGAAGTGATATCCTTCATAGAGACATAACGGATGGTCATGCATAGAGTAGGGTGATATCTGTGGGACCTGAACTATTCCGTGAGGGAAAGAGTAGGACAAGAAATTACAAAGAATTATTTCAGGTTCGAGGAGGCACAACGAGCCCTAGAAGAAATGACCGAAGTAGTCTATACAGGATAAATGGACACCTATCATCGCCCTCTCAAAAATATCAACAATAAGTCCATTTTCACAGGAATTAGTGAGAGGATTCGGGGGAAAAGCAAACTTCCTGAAGTTATACTTTGCCGCTTATCCCATGAGAAGTTCCCCTACAATGAGGAATGGTTGGAAACCATAAATGGAGTTGGCAAACAAGAGGAGAAATTTCTGGAACTGCGCAAATATTCTAAAGGAGAACCTTCAAATAGTGTATAACCCAAACGAAAACGCGCTAACACTAGGTAGAGGAGTCAATATCAAACAAGCAAATATCATTAAGAGGAAAAAAACAATCTATCATAATGGAAGGCAGCTTAGGCAAAACCATCAGACATCAAAGGTGGTTTTAATAAAGGCGAGTACACTGACTGAAAGTTTTTACAATAGAATCCCGACAGATTTGTGGATAAGAAAAGACAGAAAATGCTTGCACTCGCTGCGGCCATAACAACCACATCCAGGGTAAATGTCGAAAAGATATATTAGTAGCAAGAGCAGTCGCTAAGTAACCAACCAAGGACCGACCAAAGTTATCTTTAAAAACACGGACTGGTTCTCACGCTGTAAGAGTATCACGGCTAAAGGTTAACTAAATACAGAGTAATCCAGCACCTCGCTCTGGGGAATTATCAGACACAGAAATGTCCTAATAGCACCAACGGTGATAGTAATTGCATATTCTGGGCACTGGCAATAGCTAATGCAAACAATACTGGGAACCCTACACTATAGGGTACTTTAGGTTTCCAATGACATAAATATACAAAGATTTTTCAAAAAAAGTAAGCATATAGGTCCATGTATGCATGTGGGGAAACATCAATGCCTGGAATCACGATGAGGTTGGCTCGCGTGGTACAATTAATTGGATTCAGGCAATCGGAGGAGGAGACACGGGCCCTCAGCGAGGTCACGCTTATTTTTATTTTCCCTAAGATTAATGCAAATTTTGAGTTTCTACTTTGTAGTTCTTTGGAATTAGGATCTCCTTTTTGGGCACTTGGTTGGCTTCCTATTTTTAGACACTCAGGAAGTGAGTGGTAGTATAAGGGGTGACCACCTGGTACTCAATAGTGTTAATTGCCTCCAATTCAAATTACAGTTATTTAATCTGCCCTAAGCGTAGATTCGAGGTAGGAGTCAACGGAAAAAATGAACGGGCCAGGCTCCTTTTACCACTAGATGATATGTCACAAATCGTCACTTAGCAATATAGCATATTTCACAAGACATATGATTTGTGAGATCATTTCAGATTATGATAGTTTGTTGGTTTGATTTATGTTAATAGTTTCTTGAGTCACCGTTGTGAGGACAAATGATGTTAAGACTTTCCCAGCTGACTACAAGTATGTGTCATGGGTTTCACGCACGTGACGCGATTAGCGCACATGACCCTTGATGTGAATTAGATACTAAAGGGATTGTATACTATGACTCAAGCTTTGAGTCATAGGATGTTTGTTATACTATGACTCATACAACAGTCATATTATAGATGTGACTCATGGTAAAGTCACCAATGTTAAGGTTGTGGGAAGTCCGCCTATAACTGCAGGGTCACGGCCACAGATAAATAGATCTTCATGCAACCACCTAAGTTACTTCCTATGTTATATGTTACCTATTAGTTCAATTTTTTACATTATTCTTATTACAATGTTCTATTTATATTACCTACCGAAAGGTCATTTAAGGAAGGTATCACTAAGAAGCAGTCGCAAAGGCAAGGAATGAGACGACTCAGTGTTCACTGGGCGAAGAAAGCCAATAAGACCTGATGAGCGGAACGAATAGTTACCTATCGCTATTGAACAAGATTGTTTGCCTTGTCCGGTAGACAAGAGATATGTTTGTAACATTTAAATGCGTCTTTAACACCACTTAACGAATACAAAACGGATTCAACTAGAAATTAAGATATATCTGATTTCAAGTATCCATAGACTTTCGTAGGACTTCAAGTAGAACTAGGACAAACCTTAAGTGAGATATCCCTGAAGGATTCACCAGACCTGGAAGCCCGGTTACCCTCCAAGGAAGATTGAGATCAGGGTCAAATGGGTGGGGAGCATCTCCAATATACAGAATGCCAGAGTTAGCAGTACCTGATGATACGATAAGTCTGGCAAGACAACAACTGCAAGAGTTGATGCGAACAGGGCAAGAAAAATGACCGGAACTGACTGTAAGGAGGCTAAAAATCAATCCTCCATTTAGGTTCACAGGAGACTGTACCAAACTGCGAGCATGACTAGTCCAATTGGCAGTGTACCACACGTTACTAGGATTGGGAGAGAACAAAGACAAATTAAATGTGTACTTTGCCAAATCCCTATTGCGGGAATCGGCTGGCAAATGGATTATCCCCTCCATAGAAGGAAATCCGCTAGCCACCGGGAATGGCAGGGCAGTTTTTTAAGCAACTCTTTACATCCAATTCGGTGATGTAGTTGCCTGAGAAACGCCAAGAAATAAAAGCAGGAAAATTAAGCGTGGAAACGGAATGTAACTGTTTTCTGGAATGAGTTGTGACTATTGGCAACCAAAGCGGAATATGATAAAGCAACCTTGGGAACGGCCTTCCTATGAGGATAACACCAAGAAGTCCAGAAGGCATGGGCCATGAGGCGTCAAGACTTCCCTAAAACTGAGGAAATAGCAGTATGGGCCATTAATCATGACAATCACTTGGATTTTATCAAACATGTGCAAGCAAGGTCAAAGACAAAAATATATCACAATGCCAGGAACTAGGACGGAACCTTCAAAACCCAAAGACCAGTGGAGTATCGCGGAGATCCCAGGGACCTAGATGCAATGAGGGAAGACAAGCTATAAACATATCAAAAACAGAGTATTGGAGAAGACGAAACAACAATCTGTGTAAGCCATGTGCCAAGCCAGGACACATGATCAGAAACTGCACCAACACGAGAGATGAGGAAGAATACCCAGTAAGGACACTCAGAAGGGTTCACAACCTACGATGGAAACAAAGAACTGTGATCTGTGAAATGGACCTTGAAAGTGAAAAGCACAAAGAGGAAAAAGCGGAAAGTCCACAATAAGCGAGGGTCTGAGGAACAAGGGAAAAAGAAAGACATGGAGACAAAAAACCTTTCCGCGGCACTAAACAACACGGAATTAGAGAAACACGAAAACAACCATTTTATTGTAAAAATGAGACTACATTGAAGGGACAAGATTATAATCAACAATGCTATGAGCGACTCTGGAGCCTCAAAGGCCTTTATTGTTAAGGAGGTATGCTAAAGTACATCATGCCTATGGCGAAAGCCAAAGAGAAACAAGAAATTTACCTTGCAGACGGCAATCTTTGCACGATGGACCCTGTTACCCCTACAACCACAGTGCCTATGGACATTGGTAGCCATAGGAAAATGAATCTATTCCAGTGGCAAATTTACAAAACCATGAAGTGGTTCTTGGAATGCCATGGTAGAGAGAACATAGTCTCGCTATTGATTGGGGAAGGGGACTATCACGTTTGATAGTTTGAAATTCACATCCTTTTGTTTGAAATAATCACCAATGGTTTTCACAGTCCCAGAAGCGAGAGCCCTTCATCACAACTTAGATATGAAGTTTACAACGGTTCTGACAAATGGGGATCAGCCGATCCTAGTCAAACAGTTGTCCTAGGAGGCGAAAATTCTTATGTTTGGTTCACTGAGGGTGATAGTACACAACCTGTAGGCTAGCGAAAAAGCACCAAGATGAGCCAAAGGGCAAGAAGTGATCCAAATGGAATAGCCATCTTATTACCAGAGGGCCGTTATGGGGGCATCGCACCTTGAAGCGGGTTACCAGTCAAGAACAGGATTACAACCACCGCGTGTGTGCATGATGTGGATTATACAAGCAAACTGAAACCAGTAATGATGAACCTCGGGGATGAAGACAACACAGGCAACTCTGGTGACAAGATAGCACAACTATTAAGTCAAAGATAACTGGACAGGGAATGCAAGGAAGTTGAAATACTTGCAAAGACAGAATGAAAAGACAAAGGATTCGGAAGTACGGACCACAAATGAGACTGGGACAGAAACGAGGCTAAGGTGACCCTGGAAGAAACAAAAGCGGACCTGAAATGAATAGAGATCAATGAGGTCTCAGCTCAAGTCTTGGGGAAGTTCTATATAAGAGGAGAAATCAAAGGCATAGTCAAGTAGAAGTTGGAGGACGGCCATTGCGATTTGAAGGCAATAAATGTCAGTACTGAACTGGCTATTAAAGCTAAAAAGTACCCAGGGAAAGAACCCATGGAACTGATAATACCAGAGGTATTTCTCCGATACCTGTATCTCTTCGAAGAAAAAGAAAAGAAAACATTACCTCCCTACAGAAAGGCAGTAGACAACGAAATTAATGCGAAGAAGGAAATACGATTCCACCAAAGAGGTTATATCCACAAGGAGTGTAGTAACTGGATGAATTCAGAAGCTGTTTCAAACAGAATATGCAAAGAGGATAGATAAAAAACTCCGTTACGGAAACTGAAGCACCGATCCTTTTCGTCAAAAAGACAGACCTAAAATTATCACTATGTGTGGATTACTGCCGACATAAGAAAGTCACGACAAAAGATCGGTACCCACTACCACTGATCAGGGAAGCCTAGGACAGGATGAACAGCGCTCGATACTTTAGGAAGCTGGATATTAAGGATGCATACCATAATGTGCAAATCAGGATTGGAGACACGTTGAAGACCAGATTTGCTACACGATATGGTCGTTACGAATATTTGGTAATAGCTTTTGGCTTGACCAACGTACAGGTAACATCCTTGAGATGGATCAAGGAGATGTTACACCGATTCCTAGACATATGTGGCATAGTGTATTTGGGTTACATGTTGGTGTATTCAGTAAACAATGGAACAACACCACTACGGTTTGGGAAAGATTCTGGAACCAATAAGAAAATTCAGAATGAGTATCAAGACTACAAAGTGCGAATTCCACAAAACGGAGGAGGAAACCAGGGGTTTATTATCGACCAAGAAGGAGTACCAATGGATGCTATCAAAGCGGCTGCAATATAGGAATGGGTAATACCAAGGAGCAAATCGGACATCCATAGGTGCATGGACTGCTTTAATGTTTACCGAACATATCTAGAAGAGTTTCAGCAGATCAGCAAAACCCAGATACAACCTTACGAAGAAGAACTCCAAAAAGAAATTGGGAAACTGAATTGAGGGAGTCTTTCAACGCGATTATGAAAAAGAAAACCTCTGCCCCAGTTCTGACTTATTACAAACCACAAAAATCAATTAGGATTGAAACTGATACATGAAAATATGCTTGTTAGGGGATTCTATTGCAACAATTCGGGGAGAAGAAATTGCGAACAGTAGACACCCGATCGAAGACAAAGATGTTTTCGGAAGGCAATTACAATATTGTCACAAATCGTGACTTAGCAATACGGAATGTTTCACATGACTCACCATTTGTGAGATCATTTATGATTATGATGTTTGATTTGATTTATTGTTTCATGACTCACGATTGTCAGGTCATATGATGTTATGACTTTCGCACCTGACTACAAGTATGAGTCAGGAGTTTCACGCATGTGACGCGATTTGCGCACATGATCTTTTATGGAAGTTGGATGTTATGGGGATTGTATACTATGACTCGGATTGTGAGTCATAGGACGTTTGTTATACTATGACTAACATGGCAGTAATAGTAAAGAGGTAACTCATAGTAAAGTCAACAGGGTTAGGGTTGTAGGAAGAGCGCCTATATAAGGAGGGTCACGGACACAGATAGCTAGCGCTTCACGCAACCACCTAAGTCACTTCCTATGTTATACTTTTACTAGTAGTTCAATCTATACTTTATTCTTATTACGACCATGCGTTTATATCACCGACCAAAAGGTGATTCGAGAAACATATCGCTAAGGAGCAGTCGCACGGGCTAGGAGTGAAAGGACTCAGCATTCCCTTGGCGACATAAGGCTACGAGACCTGAAGAGAGGTAAGACGAGCGGTACGTATCGTTACCTGTTGCAGTTAAAGGAGAAAGTGTGCCTTGTCCGGCAGACTAAGGATAGGTTTGTAACATTTGGTTGCGTCTTTTGCGACACTTAACGAATACAAAACAGATTCAGCTACAGATACAGAAGTACCAGACTTCAACGACCCACAGACTTTCCTAGGACTACAAGCGGAACTTGGACAAGCCCTAAGCAATATATCGCGAGAAGGATCCCCAAGACCACCAAGCCCGGTCACCCCGGAAGCAAGATCAAGATCAAGGTCTGTCAGCTCAGGAGCATCCCCAATACACAGAATGTAGGGGGTAGCAGGACAAGCGGACATGATAACTCTCACGAGAGAACAACTACCGGAGTTGATCAGAACGGTTCAGGATAATCGACAGGAACAGACGGTGCGGAGGCCAAAAATCAAAACCCCGGATACATTTACAGGCGACTGTACCAAACTGCGAGCATGGCTAGTCCAACTTGCAATGTACTACACAGCACTAGGATGGGGGTAAAACGAAGACGGATTAAAAGTGGACTTCGCCAAATCCCTACTGAGAGAATCTGCAGGCAAATGGATTACTCCATATGTTTAAGGAAAAACCCCAGCCACATGGAATAACTGGGCAGAATTTCAAGCAACTCTATGCATTCAATTTGGCGACGTGGATGCTCGGGAAACAGTAAGAAATAAAATAGAGAAAATCAAGCAAGGGAGCCGGAACGTGACTGATTTCTGGAACGAGTTACGACTATTGGCAACAGAGGCAGAATACGACGAAGCAACCTTGGGAAGGGCCTTCCTAAGGGGCTTACACGAAGAAATTCAGAACGCATGGGCCATGAGGGCTCAAGACTTCACGACGACTGAGGAAATGGCGGTATGGGCCACTAATCAGGAAAACCGCTTAGACGTTATTAAACATGTTCAAGGAAGGTCTAAGACTAAAACATACGACAATGTCAGAAACTACGACGTCACCTTGAAGACCCAACGGCTACAGGAGTCTCGAGGAGATCCAATGGACCTAGACGCGACTAGGCGAAGACAAGCTCTTAACATATCAAAGACCAAAATATTGGAGAAGAAGAAACAACAATCTGTGTATGGCATGTGCGAAACCAGGACACATGATGAGAAACTGCACCAACCCAAGAGATGAGAAAGAATACCCGGCGAAGACAGTCAGTAGGGTTCAAACCCCACGATGGAAACAAAGAACAGCAATCCGCGAAATGGATCTCGAAAGCGAAAAGAACGAAGAGGAAAAAGACGACGGTCCCCAGTAAGCGATGGTCTGAGGGACAAGGGGAAAAAGAAACCCATCGAGGTAGGAAACTTCTACGCGGCACTAAACAACACGGAATCACTGGAACACGAAAACGACCATGTCATGGTAAAAATGCGACTACATCGCAGAGACGAGATTATTAGCATCAACGGAATGATTGACTCAGGAGCAACTGAGGACTTTATTGATAAGGAGGTATGCGAAAAGTACGGCATGCCTATGGCGAAAGCCAAACAACAACGAGAAATTTACCTGCCGGACGGCAAACTCAGCGCAATGGGTCCAGTTACTCATACGACGACAGTACCTATGGACATCGGTAGCCATAGGGAAATGATTACCTTCCAAGTGGCAAATTTACAAAACCATGAGGCAGTTCTTGGAATGCCATGGTTGAGAGAACACAGCCCCTCGATTGATTGGGGAAAGGGGACCATCACGTTTGATAGTGAGAGATGCACGACCTGGTGTTTAAAAGAGTCACCAAGGGTCTTTACAGTCCCTGAAGCGGAAGCCCTGGTGGAGAACTTAGATATGAAGTTCTCAACGGTTCAGGCAAAAACGGATAAACAGATCCTAGTCAAAAAGTTGACTAAAGAGGCAACGATGCCTACGAGAGGCTCACTGAGGGCGGCAGGACATGACCTGTACGCTAACGAAAGAGCAACGATACGAGCCAAAGGGCAAGAAGTCATCCGAACCGGAATAGCCATC
>QFET01006919.1:0-16299 GCA_003316355.1 Tuber calosporum | reverse complement strand
ATTACGACCATCCGTTTATATCACCGACCGTAAGGTGAATCGAGAAACGTATCGCTAAGAAGCAGTCGCACGGGCTAGGAGTGAAAGGACTCAGCGTTCCCTAGGCGACATAAGGCTACGAGACCTGAAGAGAGGTAAGACGAGCGGCACGTATCGTTACCTGTTGCAGTTAAAGGAGATAGTGTGCCTTGTCCGGCAGACTAAGGATAGGTTTGTAACAAATACCTTGTTAAGGTACAAGAATATGAATGGAGTACTAGCTCTGGCAACAACAAAACCTTAATATCAATAAATATCCTTCATGTCTCCTCAGATCAAACCCATACTAGCAGGAACTTCTAACTCTTGGCCTACCTACATATCTTGCCCACTATAAAACAAATTCCTAGCTGAAACAACAACTACAGATGATGAAAATTTAGCAACTACTTTGCACCCACAAAGGTATTGGCAGATCTAAGATAGACATGGGATCCTGATGTAGATAACAGCATTAACACAAGCCCAAGATGGAGTACAATACTAGGAGCTAGTGTAAGCGAACGAAGTTCAACTGTAGGCGAGAGTCTGTGGTGAGCGGAAGTAGTAAGGTACCAGCCAGAGAGGTGAGAAGCTGAAGGATGCCAGCCATTGTTGAGGCAGTAAGGTGTCACCTTTTATGATAAAGGGCAGTAGGGTGCTTGCCACTCCTCTGCTAGGAGAGGCGATATGAGCAAAGGTGGAGGAGGGGTAGACTCAAATATCAGGGACGGAACTTTATGCAGACCCATTTTGGCAGTTCTCAAAAAATAGTAAGAGGAGAAAAGACCATTGGACTGCAAAGGGACTGAAGGCCAGTAGGGAGTTTCCTCCTTCTGCAAGTGTATCTCCCAGCTATATGAAGGTAGGATACAAGTTACTGTACAAATGTTAATCAAATCAGAGGAAAGCAGAGCAAACCAGAGCAAACCAGAGCAAACCAGAGCAAACTAGAGTAAAGAGGAGCAAAGCACAGCGAACAAGCCAAGTGAGGCAAAAGAACAATGGGCAAAGGAGAGGAAACTATCAACAAAGATGCAAAGAAGAAGAGGACAGAGTTAAAGAGGTAGACTCTAATGAGTTAGGAGAGGATAGATAGAGGTAGACAAGTCTGGACCACATGGTGAGGCCAGAGTAGATGGAAACCTGCCTAGAGAAAGTGATGATGATTTCTTGTGGTTTTGAGATCTCAATCACCAGGTGTGTAGCAGAGATTGAAGATGCTATAACTATAGCAAAACAGCTAACTCTTTATATATCTTGTCCAGTGCCTATGTTGGTCATATTAATGAATTATCTTTTCTACTTTATCTTTTTATCAACTACTGTGTGAACACAATTTGACCTTAAGGATGTCTGCCTGACCTAGTCCAATTATCTGAAGCACTATCTATTAATCTCTAGGTCTCTACCACTTCACTAGTGGATCATCTTTAATTCAGTTATATAACAAGGCAAGTTCAACTTGATAATGCTTATTTGCAAATATCTTATGGAGTACATAGTAATTAGTCTGAATGGCTGTCTTTCTTGCTTTCTCTGCACCCATATGCATATATATTTGGATCAAGAAGAATCTAGTACTCTAACCCTTATTGAATTTAGGGTCTATGATGTTTCACCAAGGGTAAGCAGCTCTGTTTCAGACACTACTTCTTGCAAGTATGAGTTCTAGCCATATAGTAACCTTCTTGTTCTATATACTATCATAATATAATTCTTGTATCATTTACCCAATATGTAACACTAACCTCTAAGAGCTCTAATTGAATCAGTTTTGGCCTGATTTGTATAGTTGTTCTTTTAATCTGTAATTAAAAAAAGTGCTGAATCTGCCTTAGGCTTCATAGGAATTAAGACTAGCTTAAATATTATTGTCCCACAGAATTCTCCCCAGAGCCTTTTTGTTTCTTGATTATACTGAAAGATTTTGTTATTATAGTTAATATGAAACTCCTTCATTAACTTACTGGTGACCTAAGGCCTATTCCTATAACCTGCACTTAAAAAACTGGACTTATCAGTCTCGAGCACGTCCAACCAGTCCACATATATTCAGCCTATCCTTGCTTCAGACTTGGCGACTAGCATTGCTCCATTAGCTTACCGAATAGAAAACTTTCACCTTGGTACCCCCCAGTGGTACCCCATTACCCCCACTACCTCCTTCACCCTCTATGAAGACCAGACAAATTCTAACTACAAGCTAATTTCCTCCCACTTCAAGTAATGAATCCTTGCCTTTCAAGTAATGTCGGTTAGCAATTTTGCCTTTTCTTCTTGAGTGAAAATAGGCTGCCAGCCATAATGGATTAGATTCACAGTGGGGCTATTGACTTTAAACTGCTGGAATATTTTTCTTATATTATTAATTAAAAGTCCACTTTTAGGATATAAGTACTCACGTTTTAACAGCTTCTCCAGTCAATTTTCAACACATGTCCAATCATGGCCCAATTCCATTCTGCATAGTCACAGAGGATAATGACCTGCATTCACACATCATGTGTTGTCTCCTAGTGTCGAATACCTTGTGGGTTTTGATCTCATTTGCCCGTTTGCTTCATGAGGACTATGGACCATGTTGATGTTTGTTATGCCTACAGTAGCTGGGAAACCGCTTCCTGGGTGAGCCGTAGAGGTAGGTGCTTGTATTACCACGCCCGACTTACCTTCGCACCCGAGGACATGCACACAATACTCCCCACTGCCGCGCACCCAGTCAGTGTCAGTCATGATACTGCAATCAAATTCCCTAATAAAAGTTTCTGCGCCAACCCAAACCAATTGCCAGGTAATTCCTGATCCTATTTAAACTTGAAACATGCATAAATAGATATGGACATGCAATGTATTTCGGATTTCCTCAACAAAACCCCTTACCCTGATTATGTAAAGCATTTCATCTTGAACCTGCCAGTGGTGTGATACACCGTTTGGCTGTCCGGCACTATCTTTCTGCAGAGAGCAGGTTTGATAATAGTCGGTTGGGTGATGGGGTTAATAAGAGCTAGTACCTTGCTTGGACTGCGGGTATGGCTAGAGTTTGGGATCAATTTGTGAAACATTAGGGGAGGGTGGAGAGGAAGGAGGGTACTGGCGGGTCAGACTAACCTGACTTGCTGCTACTCTCGTTCGTATACTTGGTCTTTTGCGTGTCGCTCGCCAAGCCTTTGCCCTCCTTTCGATAGAGTAATTTATGATCTGCATTGCATCGCACTTGATCGATTGATAATAATTGGTGAGTTCGCTTGACATGAGGAATCGCATCCACGCTATGCACCACATCCAACGAAAGACCAACCACAACGGAAGGATTTGCCACACCTGCCATGCCAGGCGAGAGAGATAAAAGAAGGGCAAAAGTTAGGGGTGTAACATTGGCATCCAAACAATAGCTGATATGAAAAAAAAAAAAAAGGCAAGAAAGAAGGGAAAGAGCCAATTAACAAGAATAGGGAGGAATAATGAACGCAATTTACATAACACTGGCCCTCCACCTCTCCACCACTTCCCGCTGTTTAGGATCAAGAATAACCTCCCCAGCCCCGCCCATGTTCATCGGCATAGACATCTGCATCGGCACCGGCATAGTCATTCCCCGGCCCATTGGCATATTGTACTGGCCGCCCATCAACCCGCCCATTTGCGGTTGCGGTTGCATGTATCCAGGGTTGCTACCCGCCTGGGAGTAGTAGCTTTGTGGACGGTTGTTGGCGCGGTGGAGGAGGTCCATCATGTTCCGCCTATTACGGACTTCCTGTTGTAGGAGTGAACTCTCGCGCTTGGTCGCTTCTTGTTGCTGTAAGCGTCTCCTACGCTGAGCGAGGGTTTCTTCCTCGGTCGGAGGGGCCCGCTCTTGTCTGGCGGTAGAACTATTCCCTTCGCTAGGACTGGCGAATTCCATCCCCAGAGTGCCGGTACCAAACTCCTTCTTCTCCCTGAGACGCTTCATTCGGTCTTTCAGTGTCTCCCCCTCAACTTCCTCATCTGCATCCACTGCACTAACTTCTGATCCCCCGCCTATGCCGGGCACGTCAAGGAATCTTCTAGGCTGAGGTTGCGCTACGTGTCCGTTCTGTCCTCGGAGACGTTCGCGGCGCTTGCTAAGCGGTTCCGCATCTTCCATTTCCTTCTTCATCAGGAGGCCAAGCGGAACCTCATCATCAGGACGTTTCTGCGCACCAGGAGCCACTGCATAGAGCAATCCAAGAGGGACGTCAGCATCCTGATCATCCTCATCCACATCACCGGGGTCCTCCCATGCCAAATGGGTCTTTTTCTTCGATCTCGCCTCCTTTTGTACTTGTGCAACAGCATCAAGCTGAAGAAGGGTGCTACGGATACCGCCCGGAAAGGCACTGGCCGCTGTCCGATTCCGAAGCCGCTGTTGAGCTTTGCGAGATTCGAGCTCGGCGAGTAGGGTTGTAGGTAAACCAGCGCCATGATCTGGATCAGGTTGTGGTCCCAAGTCCTCCGATAGCCCTGAGTGCCGGCGCTGATTACCGGCATCATAATATTCGCCAGTTTCGGGGTTGAGATGGCTCCGCACATCTTCGTGAGTTTCGTCCTCCATCGAAGACCTAGGGCTCTCTCCAGGATGTAGCTTAACCGTTATGGCCACACTATTACGATAATTGTTGTTTGGTCCACCACTAAGATGCATGGAAGACCTATCTCTATTAGGTCGATACGGCACGGTCCCACCGGTAATCGGGTGATCGGTGAACGCAGCTGGAGGAGCCTTTGCCGAAGCATCGAGAATACTATCAAGGGTAGCAACCGCAGAGTCCTCCTTGACTTCAATCTGGGGAATTACTTGAGTATCAAAAAATTGAGAAGCTCTCAAGGCTGGGGGAAGATTAGCTATTGAACGGCGATTAGCAGCTTGATCCAAAGTAGCAACCGAGCGACGGTTAATGTCTTTGTCCGAAGTAGGGCCCAACGCTCCTGCTCCGGGATAAGCCACCGAACGACGGTTATTAGCGAGGTCGAAATTATCAGGAATATGACGGGAATTTCTATTGTTTGCAGCTGGTTTAGGCTTGGATAGCGTAGGGGGAAGATTTAGCATTGCAGGAACCGGGGCCGGGTAGTATACCAGGTTCGATGAGCCTTGAGAATCGGAATGTGGTGAGGTTGGGTGGATCGAGTGTTGGCTCTGACGCTTTCTATGCTGGGGGGGGGGTGGTGGAGGTGCTGCCGAAAACTGATTATTTGGGTGATCTAAATTGAAATGGACTCCGTCAAAATCCTCGAATAAATCCCCAATATTAGTTGCAGATGTTGCAGGTCTGAACTCGCGCTGCTCTCTCACGTGGTCAACTTTTGGAGGGGGTGGGAGCTCAGGATACGACTGTGATTGACGGAAGGCTGGGTGAACGTCTTCTGGCGACGTGGTGAAGCCAAAGGCTTGATCTTCCGGGCCCAGGATAGTTGTGGACACTGGCAAAGGGGGTAATTGATGGGAAGAACGACTCCCTCTTGGGCTATAGTGTTGATAGGGGCGGTAGGCCTCCCTGGCCGTCTGAGGGTCTGAGTCATCTCCCCTTCGTTGAGAATTAATATCCGCACGGCCATCCAAATGCAATTCAAGTCTCAAGTCATGTTCGGCGATTTCTAAATCCGTCCGGTGGCCACCGTCGTTGACCGTGGCCTCTTGCGATGTTGAATCGGGGCTTGAACGAGTGGAATTCGACACGTGAACTCCAGAACCAACGCTGCCCTCTCTGCCCGTTCCACTAAAACTCTTGTCTACCTTTCTGTTCAGATCTCCACTGTCTCTCTTGCCATTGCTCCTTCTGCCATCCCCCGCAGCATCGTTCCCCTGAGGCCCCCTCCTGCTCCTCAAATCACCCTCCTCATCCGAGCTATCACCCACCATTTCGTAGGATGTGCCCGAGCGGGCGCTGGGTTTGACCATAGACATCACACTATCGGTTGGCGAACGTTCACTTTGCGCAGGTCGAGATTCGGGATCGAGTGAAAGGGGAGGGGCTTCAAAGTTCAGGAGTTGTAGTTGAGATGGTCGATAGGAAGCATCAGAGGAAATAGAAGAAGCAATGCTACCTCTCCTACGATAGGAAGCCGTTTGAGAAATGGCGGAATAGGACATAGCCACTGGCGGGGTAAGTAGGTTTCCTAAATCAGGCCGGGTATTTTTTTGTTTTTTTTGTTTTTTTTTGTTTGTTCCCCTCTCCTCCCCCTTTTCTAACCAGTAAGCGATGTTTAAGCTGCCAACAGGGGAGAAATCATGAGGGTTGATACAATAAAAATAGGCGACTAAAAAGCTACGACACGAGAGTTATTTAGTGGGGATGCAGAATATTTCCTTTCAAGAAAAAAGGGGGAAATTAACACTTGGCGGGGTAGAGATGGGTAAAGAAATGATGGTGGCGATGGTGATGATGGTGATGTGATGGTGATGATGGTGATGATGGTGATGAGAGGGGGAGGGAGGAAATATAAAGTCCAATTATCGGGAGTTGAAGTTTGCTGGTTGGTCGGGTGGTCAAAGAATTCAATTTCTGTCAAACCTCTGCCTCGTCTGTTCGTCGCGCCCGTGTGTGGCGCGTCAAGAATGAGCGGCAATTGAAATTGTAATTCAAAGGGTGTGAGCGTTGTCGATGCCCTTCAATAATGGCCTTTTACCCAACATTTATCGTGAGAATCATATAAACAGAAGCATTGCCTCTTGAGAAGCGTAAAAAAAAAGGCAGTCTCTGATGGGCATAATGAAGCGGGGCCCCACTCTCCTTTTTTCGCACAAACTTGGATGCACTTTCTTTACTTTTTTCATTTTGTTTCAAAACTTTCTTTTGCTTCCTCGGTCGTAGTGGAGAGAAAACCTACAAGTAAAGAGTACAATACCGTACGGTATCAGCGAAACTCGGACCCTCCCTATATACAGTAATACCATCCAAGTTTTTTTATGCCAGCAAGTAGCAACGTTTCAGGTTGCTAATTGGAACTTGAATAGGAATAAAGGTTGAGCATGGTTTGAAAAAGGGTAAAGGTTCACTAAACCATGAAAACAGGTGAGACTATTATAGGGATCCAGTAGAAAAGTTTAATCCTTGTAAGATATGACAAGGATATACGCCGCTGGCAGACTGCAAGGGTGATGAAGTTATAAGTTCCAGCAGGTGAGACAGGAACAAAGAAAAAGTATCTTAAAGTGGTTAGATTTAGCACTTGCCAGATGTAGGAATTTCTAACACCATGATTACCCACTTTTCAAACACCTTCCATTGAACTACATTATCATGTTTTGAAGAAAACAAGCACGCAGTATTGGGTGGCCTCAGAAGGGTCAGGAAACCCACAGCTGGTCTCACCATATCTGGCATTGTAATGGATTTGATTATGAATATTAAAATAAGATTCTTCTGTTTTGTAATTGCTATTGAATAAGAAAGAATTGATCAACTAAAAGAAGTGATGTAGCTATAGGGTAGATTGAAATCATATCATGTATCCTACTCAGTTATATACAGAGTATCCCTTCAATCAAGTCATCACAAGTTCCTTGCCCTAATACACATTTATGAACCCCTCTTTTTGATATTGAACCCCTGTCACCTCATTCCACTTTCAGGTTAATCACATCTTGGCTATTGGTTACATCTTGGCACTTGCCTCCATCCCCTACCACCTACAACCAGCTGGTCGGGATCTTGATTATCCCTGTCCTTTATACTAAGTACTTATACTTAGTATTTCACCTTTCCTCTGTCATCGTGGTTGCTGTAGTTACTCCATTTTGTACAGGGATTATTTTAACTGCTGGATCCCTCTATTCCATATACTTGTACAGTCCCATGTGGTAACTGTGCACAGGTATGTTGACATGACTTTGTGTTTTTGCCTGGTGTGCTAACCACAACTCTGGTACAGTGAAACTTCTGTTAACTCCAAGTCTACAAGGGGGGGATAGAATACGAAATAGGCTTGGCAGAAGAGGGAGGAACAAAAAAGGAAATGAGTGATATTCATTGATGGCAGACACAGTTGAACTCAGGTAAAAGAAAATGAACAGTTTTTCTCCTCTGTGTCAATTTCGTTTTTCCTTATTCCATCATTTATATTAAGTGACTGTCTGCCTATTCGTCTATCTATTGCTTTACACAATCCTTCATACAGGCATTTAGTACAGTACATTTTCAATAGAAGTAAAGTATGATAAAATACTTTACTGCACAGTGGCCTCCTAGAGTTTCTGAATCTTCCACACCTTTTCCAACCCTGTAAGAGATCTAATCGCAGTCACTCCTGCTTGGGGAATATTTTTTTCAGCCAAAAGCTTGTTAATCAACCCACAAATACCTTCCAAGGCTCCAGAAGTTGAAAGAAATGCAGTACCATCAAGCGTTTCTACCTCACTATTGACCTTAACAAACTCGCTTGTCCCATCTCCATGTCCTCCTCTTGTGCATTATTCATTGTAGCAATAATATTTTCATCTGTAAGTTATCCGGTTACAGCTATCTCTGATGCTGAATTTAAAAAAGTGCCCCAACCTGCTAGTGGATCAAGGATAAGAAGCTTTCACTATTCTTTTTCTGCCAAAGAACCCAGTTTACTGACCTAAATCATATAGAAAGAATTTTTAACTAAAGCAATAATATTAGGAGAGGGGAAATGAAAAAAAAAGAGAAATAGAATAGAAAAAAGAAATAAACTTCATGTGATGTAGTATATGAGAGAAAATACTTATCAGGATTGTGAGTTGTTTGCTCAGCATTTGCATGGTACTGTATAGCAATTGGCCCAATAGTTGGAATAAGATTGCTAGGGCGTTCAACAGATAATCTCGGGCTAAATTTTCCAGACAAGCTAACATGCTTCGCACAATTTGAAATTGTAGCAGCTGCAACCTTGGACCAAGCCTCCTATCTCAGTTCCATGGCTTCTAGTTCTGAGAAGTTAAAGGGATATTGTATGCTATCTTACATATCTCGCCCAATTGGAGTTGAAGAAAAGCTTTTGGTAGTTGCCTTGGAGGGTACAAATTATACTATTATCGAGTGGTTGCAATTGATAGGTGGTATTTGGAGGAAGGAATTTAAGCTAGATAGATTGTCTTAAGGTGATAGTTAGTAGGCTCAACAAGGGCAGGAAGTTGTCAACTAAGAGGATTATTGGACAGTTTTGATTTTGAATATCCTGATCAAATTGTATTAGCTATTCCAACCAAATTGCGCTAGTTATCCATACTTTAATATTGAAGTAATAGTGATAGCTTTAGCTTTGCACACTTGTTTTACAAAAGCATCGTAGCTGACAGGCATGGCTAATAATTAATGTTTCACACTTATCAGTTCTAGTTACATTAACACCAAGGCTATGGGTCAGACAGGTTTTCTATCCTTTGACCACATAATATATGTGAGAGCAAGGTCTACAGAGGTTAGCATGTGATAAACGAGACCAGTTTCGTCAAAATTGTATCTGTCTTCATCCGCATAGTAGTCATAGGCCTTATTGAATTAGTCAATTCACCCAACATAGTTGGTGAGGTTGACAGAACTAGACTCCTTATAGAACTTGAAGCGACAAAGTCTTAAACGTAGTTTGGACTTTGGAAGCCATTCATGGCTTTACTTAGTTAATCAACCTTAAGAATATTTTCGAGTTTACCACACTGAATTGCCTTAGATATAATAGGCTCCTCTGTAAGGATAAAACCTATCATATGATATAGTTTTCAATTAAAATTCTTTTCTTACAATCAAAGAGTAGGTGGAAAAAGATAGGGAAAACTATTTTGTTCACATACCTCGACCTTTACACTGTTGGAGGTATAACAAAAGCATCGACTTAATCTGGAATAGCTTAATACTGCTTCTCCTCCAACAGGTAAGCTCTGCTCTTGTTCTATTTACCTAGTAATTATACCCTTTTGTAAGGATATTGGTGACGGTTTTATGGTCAACCCTATAGCTGATAGTAAGTGATGAATTAGTAGGCGACAAAGCTCCAGTTGGTGGAAACCTTTCCTAGTATAGCTTGAACATTTCAAGATTGGTGAGGTTTTTGTGCTTCATTCAGGCATGTTTTTCATATGTAGGCAAGGGTTGAGTTCGTATTGTCAAGACTACTAGGACGTTAAATATATTGAACATGATAAGTGCTGCTGAAGAACCTCCAATGAGTTGCAAGTCCCTTTCTTTCCTTTCTGCTTTCTCTCAAACTCTCAATATTGATCTTTGAAAAATCTGACCATTTTTCTGTCTCCTAACGGAAGAATTCCACAGGTAGTGACAAGGAAGGTTTTTCATGCCAACAGACACTGACATTTAGGGACCATTGTAGCTGGGAAAGAGTAACTAAGAGAATCCTAGAATATAGAGAGGGGAAGCTCATTCAACGAAACTGACCCCACTGAGGAATCCATATTTTAAAGACTTGGCAGTATCAGTGGGGGGAGTTAACCGAGGTTTCACTGTATCACATTTCCTTTAATATTTTTCTTATGCACTCCAGCTTCAGTCATAGCATCTTTCCACATGTTAAACCTTGCATTTGCTTTATTGTTTTATATTTACTGATTCTGTTATTCTTAAGATTTTTTTCTGAAAAAATTCCATTCATTTGTCAGGTTTGTTTTTGCGTAATTCAAATATTTTTTCTTTCCTTATATAATTTTAAATTTCTTTTCATCAGTGCACTCCTCTTGCTAATATGGAGGTAAATAGTAGTGATTGGACAATGTAGGAGATGGAAAGGATTATTATATGGCTTGAGGATCTAACAAACCTACCAAGAACCCAAAAAGGAGCAGGCGAAACTAGAAAATACTGGAGGCCTGCTATTGTATCTACAATTTCATCTTACTCGGAGGCCTAAGTCAGGCACAAATTCGATAACTTGAAAAAGTATTACCATAGAGGTTATCAAGTTTATTTCAATATATAGAGGATTCACTGCCCTAACAGGGATACGACTACATGGGGCAGGGCGGTAGGCAGATGAATCTGGATGGGGTCTTGATGAAGAAGATCTTAGAGTAAGTTCTTCTCTGCATGGTGAGTTTCTTACAAATAACATAATATATATACTAATTATTGAAAATCATAGAAAAGCTTGAAAGAAAGTGTCCTTACTTTGTACACCTCTATGTTATTCAGTAGAACTTCAGAAGGATGATGGAGGAAATGTAGGTTATAAGAAAGTAATATAAGAGTTTGGGTAATCTGATTTCGTAAAATGATGTGTAAGAGATATTGAACAATATATTTTAACATTTAATGAATAGTTTAAGTAATTCATACCTATTGTTGTTAGTGTTAATATAAGAAAAGTCTCATTCGATCATGCCATTCAAGTCTTGTTATGCCCTCTGCATCTGCCGCAATCTCTTGATCTACTTTGTCTACTTCAAGCTCATTCTCACGAATTGCTGTATAAGGTTGGGAGATTATCCAGTTTTCTCTTTGCAGATTAAGCAACTTATGATGGACTATAGAAGACAGAATAAACCAGAGAGCACAATAATAATCTTCCTTTTTGAGGATATAGATTGGGAGTTGTTGTAGGGATCTTAACCAATTTTTAAGTACTCTAATAGCATGCACAATTTTGATCCTGGCATGAGTATAAATGCAGTTAAAGTACTTGTAAATACCAATAGTTTGAGCTGCCAAAGGGTCCATATATGGTGTCATGCATCGTCTGGTAATTCTATAAATTATATCACGAAATAAATACCCATCAGGTTTGTAAAAAATAGAGGCTGGATATCTGAAAAGGGGGTTGCTTCAAAAGGCAACTGGGTTACCAACAGAGGTAGGATATCGACCTGATACAAATATGAAGCATAGGTTATAGTTGCATATAGTCTGGATATTAAAGGCATACACTTTCTTGCTATTTATATATGTTTCTTGAAAAAACTTAGAGCATAAATCAAGCTAATTTTAATTCCACTATGGTATCCAATACAGCCTGGAAAATTGCTCTCACTGTCAATCTTGCTTCACATTAATCGATAAGTCCTTGATGCCAGCTATGCCCATATCAAATAGGTAGGAAGCAATCACAATATTACAAGAATATTCTTAGATTGGTAAAGATTGGCTGTACCTTTTCTGCTGTGCAATTGTTCAGAAAACCACCTTGTTGAGTTCCTACTTTGTCCTAAGATATCAAGAGTAATGACATGCAGTAACACAGTATCTGCCTGGGGATTTCATAACTGAATCTCAAATATCCGATTATATTAAATTTTTACATTCAAGGTATAAATGGCAGGTTCAGTAATTTGAAATAGAGAGTGAAAGCAATCTAGTGATATTGCAATCCACTATATTAAATGTAAAAAAGTAAAATTTATATAATAATAGCTGTTTGTTGTGGGGTAGCCAATTCGGTACTGTTGAAGTGTCTAGGCCGTGCTTGTATTGAGAGGGTAGAAGCACAGTCAGAAAAGCTCCGTTAAGAACAAAGATAAAGGTAAAGATTATTCTCGAAAGCTTTAAGGTTGTTTAACTAATACCTGAATATATTAAGGTCTCTGCTCAGTTGCTTGATAATCCCTTAACCAAGGGGGTTTTTTTTTTTGATTATCTTATATATTCGCTGTTAACGTACAGGAATCTGCGTAGAGCACAAGCTATAGCATAAACGAAACGTTAATTCCAAACGTGCAAAACAAAAGAAATAACCGCACAAGTTCTCCCCTGGTGATGACTATACCGTCACCGCGCCCAACAATGGCGACTAATTCAAAAAGTATAGAATGAAATGATATCAAAAGATATCATAACCGAAAGGAAAAATATAGCAAGATAGTCAAACTACTCAGTCCGAGTCATAGTCGGAAAAGGAGGAGGCAGCAGTGGAAAAAACTGCTGGCATTGTGGGTTGGAAGTTCGTGCGTGTAGCACGGATGTACGAGGCAAGACCAAGGATCATGTCCAGGTTGGCTCAAAGTGGAGAGCCAGGGTCCATTGAAGACAGCTTCGGAAGATAAAGCGGGTGTTCTCAGGACTTGGAGGGGCAGTGGAGAATTGCATGCTGAAAGGTTTCATCCTCTGAGTCGCAGGAAGGGCAGGTGGGAGAGCGAACGGCATGGTTCCATGAGGGTTGCATGGCAAGATAGCTCTTGCCAGCGCGGATTTGATGAATTCGCCCAGCTATAATGCGGTCGAGGCCCATGAAGGCATGTGGGCGTAGGGACCGCTTGTACTGGTATTAAGAAGAGGGTGGGGACAGGAGTGTCCAATCAGTGAGGAGGTCCTTTCTGCACTCCTCCTTCATAATTTTGTAGGAGACAGTACCTGGTATCGGGGGAGGGGGGGGCAAAGGTAGTACCTGGTAGGAGGTGGGAGTTTATCTGAGGGAGTTTGAAACCGTCCGGTGCCACCTGGACCAAGAGGTAGCACATCCCATCGATTGGGAGGTTTGAACGGACGGCGGGTATGGGCCTTGGTTGGTTCCAGCGGAGGGGGATGTAATTGGCCCTAAGGCCACCAAGAAGGTGGCGGGAGGAGTCCCCTGGCCTAAGGTTGTAGGAGGATGGAAATGATAGAGGCAGCCGGGCTGCGGCAGGGTTGATCTTGGCAGGGGAGCAGGCCAGCCAGAGTGCAGCCATCCTGCGGCGATGGGGGAAGAGCGAGTTTAGAGGGGGGAGGCAAGCCTCACAGGGAAGGATGGATACAGGAGTCGATGAGAGGCAGTTGGTGACCCATCGTTGGACTTTGCTCCAAAACACCTCCATCTTCCCCATCATCGCAGCATTGGGGATGAGGAGGTCAGCTCCGTAAGTGAAGATCGGTAGCAGCAGGCCCATGGCCAGTCTGCGGTTCAGGTAGGGGACTATGCCAATGCCAGGAGAAGAGAGTTGCCTGATGATACCGAAGGCCCCTTGAGCAAGGGCTAGCCTCCTGAGGAAGTGGGTGGAGGTTTCCATCGAGGGTGTGAACCAGTATCCTAGCTATCAGACTAGCGAAGATGGATGGAAAAGACTCCCATGGAGAGAGACAGGAGTCAGTGAGGCGGGAGAGCGATCCCTTGGAGTTCGCCGGTGGATGAGTTCGGTTTTTGGAATGGAGAAGGAGGCTCCAAGGGTAGTGGCCTTCCTGCAGAGGTGGGTGTAGTAGTGTTGAAGTAGCTGTGTGTTCCTCCGGTATGACCTAGACCCAACAGTAATAGTAAAATCATCAACATAGGAAAACATAATCCACTTTGGGATAGACAGGTGCAGGGAGGATACATAAATTAAAAATAACAAAGGAGAGATAGGAGAGCCCTGGGGGGCACCCACTTGAACAGGTAAGAAAATATTACGGGAGCCTTGAAAAATCAGGCGGCATTTGCGGTCAGTCAAAAAGGAATGAACTCAAGAAATCATATAAGCAGATACGCCTTTCGCGCGAAGTAGGGAAAATAAACAAGTAGAGAAAATATTATCAAAGCCTCCCTTGATGTCAAGGAAGAGGGTAGAGGTCTTGAGGCCTGCACGTTGCAGTAGGCGGACTTCGTGTGTGAGGGTAGCACATGCGTCGAAGGTCCTGAGGCCAGGAAGCGAGCCGTATTGGTTAGGGTAGATGAGGCCAACAGTGCGGGCCATTAGCTAAAGGCGGGTTGCCAGTATGCTTTCCTGAATCTTGGAGATAGTTTCTAGGAGGACAGGGACCCGAAAGGAGGAGGGGGAGTTGTAATCAGATTTGCCGGGCTTGGAGAGGACAATGCCATTGGCTTTTTTAAGGGAGGAGGGGTGGAAACCATAGGTCCCCAGGGGACCTAGGAGGGAGGAGAGGAAGGTGGGGTTGATGTTGTTGATCCTCTTCCATATACCATAGGGGATCAGGTCGGGCCAAGGCGCTGAGGTGTTGGAGGATTTGCGTAGGGCAAGGGAGACTTCCTGTTTCAGAAGTGGCAGGAAGTCCACGAACGGTCGGAGGATGGATGGCGAGTATAGGGGGTCTTTTGGTGGAAAGAAATGGTGAAGGAGGGAGGTGTTGACTTCGACGGGTGTCGTGGCATTGGGAAAGGAGGGCAACCGGTCTGTAGGGCTCCAGCTTGCGATCCTGCAGGCAGCCCCCACAGATTTGGAGTCCAAGGAGGCAAGGAAGGAGTTCCTGTGTGATGCCTTAGCCGTTTTAATGGCCCTGAAATACGCAAGGCGGGAGGCAAGGGCGCTGTTGGAGAGGATGGTGGAGGGGGACATGCGTGATATTCTTGCCTCTCGGTTGAAAGCTTGGCACAGCTGCGATAGCTCAGCTGTCCACCATGGCTTTAACCTGAAGCAAGGACGTTTGTTTGGTGTGTGTTGGGCCAGGAGGGAGGTGATGATGCCCAGGTGGCGATCGAACCAGGCACTAAGTGAGGTTGAGGTAGGAAGCGGGGGAGGAGGTACAACTGCTAGATCCTTGATGAGAGGGGAGAGTGTGTGCCAATCCGTTTTGGTCCAGTCTGGAGTCGGGTCAGGCTGTCGTAGGAAAGGTGTGGAGAGGGCTATTGAGATTGGGACATGGTCATAGCCAGTTAGTGGATGGGTGAGACCCCATGACCTAACAAAGGGGGCAAGGGAGGGATTTGCGAAGGCAAGATCTAAGACTCCAGGTCTGGATGTGCCATCGAAGGGGAACCTAGTAAAAACACCAGGTGTGTTTAAAAGTGAGTAGCCTAGCTCAGAGTCAAGGTCAAAGTATGGGGAAGAAAGGTTAAATTCAGTATCAGAAAGAACCATAGAGGGTCGGAAAGAGGATGATGGAGGTTTAGATCCCTAACCAATAGAGTGGGGATAGTGTGTCCCTGAACATGGAAGGTGGGGTGATTGTGTGGGTGTGAGATGAGCGCCCAGTGGTGGAGTAAGCATTGTAAATGCGAAAGACCCAATGAGCTGTATTAAACAGACCTGAGGGGGAGTGAATATCAATTGCCATAAAGTCCAGCTAGTCGAAGAAGACAGGTAGCAGTGCAAAAACTTGAGTGAAATCAAGGAGAGCATAAACGGCCACCCTAGGTTTGGTACCATTAGTAGTTGGTGGGGAAAAAGATTTATACGAGGAAAATATTGGTATTCTCCCCTTGAAGACCGGAGGATCCTGGAGGGTGACCAAGTGTGGACGGGTGGGCATAGCCTTAAGGCTATTGAATAGGGACAGAAACACATTCCAGCTCCCAAGGCAGTTGTACTGAATGAGGGTAAGGGTAGTCCCTGGCGCCTGCGTCAGAGAGGGGGGGTCCAGTGCGGGACTCATTGGCGAGGAAAGCCCAATGGGCCATGCGGGAGCGGAGAACTGGAGAGACAGGTGGGGACTGGTGCAACAGATT